>VZTH01014991.1:2411-208207 GCA_013397815.1 Aleadryas rufinucha | reverse complement strand
TGAGCAAAGCTGTCTCCTTGCACTAACCTCGTTTTCACAAGAGAAATCTTTCTGAACTTTTCACAGACTTATTTTATGATTTTTTCTTTTCATTCTTCTTTCTTTGACCAAACAGGTCAAAACCTTACCTCCAAGAACTCCATCCTGTGTCACCCTCGACTATTGGGAATCACATCCACCCCAAATGCCCCATTTTTAGTGCTAATGGGACATAACAGAGCTATTGTTTCCAACAGCTCGGTGAAATAAAAGTGCCTTACCAGCATGGGGCATAGATTACCCTTGTGAACCTTTTTTTTTTTGAGCTTTGACAGCTCCCAATGTCTTCACATACAGGAAGCCCTGGAGAAAGGACTAAAGGACAGAGAGGTTCAGGTGGTCTTGCTAGCTTGGTGTCAGCATCACCACTAGGCTGGGAGGAAAGTGGGGATACAGGACAGGGTGAAGACATGGCCAATCTGCTCAGAAGAGGCTTGGCTGTTAAAAGGTCAGGAGCTGCCCATACAGATACACTGCTGCCAGGTCCTGCTCCAGCCCTGGAACAGAGGAAAAATCAATTCGTACTTATTCACCCCCAAACAAAGAATTTTTAGCTTGTCAACGTGTATCTGTCCAGAAGTTGAGGGGATGGAGAGCATAAAAGTTCTCACTGAGCGATGGAGTTTTTTTGTATTAGGGCTGAGAGCACCTCATTAAGGCCTTGCTGCTGAGTGATGCTCAAAACCTGTTTTATAGGTGGGACAGAGGGAATTTGCAGAGCAGGCTGCCTCTCTGCACCAAGTGTGATGGTGGCTGGGTTGGAATCCTGGGAAAGTTGGGGTCCTACAAGTACAGCAGGTTCCTATGGAGTCTGTAGAAGAAAACCAAAGGAAAGCAAGCTCATTTTCCCTAGGATTTGACTTCCTACAGGGGGATCCCCTCTTGCAAAATAAGAGGATTCATTACATGCAAACGAACGGAAACCTGCAGAGACACATGGTAGCACGAGATGCAGGACAGGGAACTTTTTGCATTTTCTGTGCATGCTCTACTGAAGGGACAGCATTTTCACAGCACCTTACAGAGTCTCAGTTAAAGTTTCACTCTTGCCTTCCACTTGTGGGCTTTCCACCCCACCTTGACATCACCTCCAGCTGTGTCTGCTGCATTTCCCTTGCCACAGTTGCACAGATACCAGCCAGACAAAGGAAGCCAGGGGGCCAAAGGCAGCATCTCTCTGAATACAGATTACACAGCTGAAGTCACAGGGTGAAGCTTGCACAGGCAATCCTCCTGCATCAGGAAAAGCAGGCACTTGCACTGGCCTCAGGTAGCTCAGGAGGCTGTATGAGGATGCTGGTGCTTGTCCCAAGATAGTTTTAATTTGACTTTGTGCAAGAGTGGATAATAAAATTTTGGGAAAATAGAGAGTGCAGGGTTATTGTAAAAGGGCCCTCAGTCCCTTCTTGTCAGAGGAGAGCCACCTGTTTCCTTCTGCCCCTCCATATTCTTCTGGGCTGCATGGCTATGAACAGGGGTAAGACCCAAGAACTTCACAGCCCAAATTTTTCACTGTGCTTTGCAACTGCTGTGGGGCAACCTTAGTGAGATTTCCCAATGGCAGGAGGACATCCAGGATTGCACCATTCCAAATAACCCCTAACTCCAGGAATGCATTGGGAATGCATATTCACAGCTTCATGAGGTTCACTGAACTGAGCGTGCTCCGATTTGCAGCATTGAATCAAAATATCCATCTGGTGCAGGGATCTGGAAAACAGGGGCATGTGAGCTTCACTAAGCTACTCAGTCTTCATAAATATTGCCAAAGTGAGCTTTCTGAATCCTCAGGTCCTATAGGTGTTGTAGAAAGTATTTCAAACATCCTTTGAATGCACCACAGGAGAATGTTTTGAGGAGATATATCCCCTCTTTCTTGGAGGTCTGTGGATTGTCTGTGGAGGGCAGGAAACCTCCCCCTTCTCTCAAAGAACTGGGAAATGAGAGGTGCTGTTCTTCCCACCCTCCCTCACCTGCCTGCCCTGACATCGAATTTCTGTGTTGCACCTTCAGCAGAGATATGCCCTCGGGTTTGCCCTCACTGGCAACTGCTTCATCCTTAACCCTCCCAAGAGGTTTCTCCAGCAAGATTCAGGCTCCTCATAATAATTCAATGACACATATTAATGGTGCCCAGGAGAGAGAACACACTCCTTTCCCTGCTCAGCACTGGTGGCCTCTGGAGCAACCTAGACAGAAATTGCACCTCTAAGGCAAAGGAGACACAACTTCCCCAGTCCACAGAAAGGAAAAATATTTGATTTCCATAATACACCTAATATATGCAAGATACAAGCTATTTCATGCCTCCTACGTTTTCTTATATAAAGTCTGAAGTAGTAACAGAATAGTAATTTCCGTATTCCACATGACTGTGTCACTTCCAAAGCACTGGCAAGAGGCGCAAGTGGTTCTCTGAGCAAGTCCAGTGCAATAGTAAACAAAATTAAATGCACCTGGAACTGAAAATATCACAGGCAGCTACAGGACTACAACTCTGGCTGCTTGCTTCAGCAGATGGTGGAAAAAAGGCTGATTTAGGTTCTTTGTAATACAAGCACCAAAGGTGAGCTCTGACACCAGTTACAGATCTTTTACCCCTGATAGTCTCCTGTGTCCATGGTGGGAATATGCAGTCATTCTAAAACCAGTGGTCCTCAGGCTTTGTGAAGACTTGTTTAAAATGTGAAGATGTTTAAAATGTCATCCGTGATACAGAAATTAAAACTAGATAAGTACTGGGCCAGTCTGTACCTTCCCTTTCTATGGCAGGGGCCTTCCCTAATGTGCATCCTACAGTGGTCTTCTCATCTGATTTCTAAAGGTCGAATTAAACATAGATCTATCAATTTATAGATGACTCTGGCATTTTCACTGCATTTGTCACCTTTCTGATATATCCAACACTCCCTTCACTTACCCCTACTTAATATGGGGGTAAGATACCCCATTTAATGTCTTCACCTTTAGCTTGGGCCCCTTGGTTTGATAACTTAAAAGATGGATGAAGTGGTTGTGGACAGAAGTAACTGCACCATAGTGCACAACAGTCAACTCTGATACGAACTTTAATTATTCGCATAGTTCAGTTTCCCTGACTCAGATAACACATTTTTGGCAGCACAGGTCTCAGAACAGCACGACGCTCGCGAGGCTGAGGCTCACCTTTGCCAGGCAGAGATGGCCTGTCAAGTCTGTAACCTCTGCCGAAGTGGCCGCCGAGTCACAAGGTCATTAGTAAGAGTTTGCCAGCACGCCACACAGTGAGTCATACTTAATAGCCCATCTGCTGTCACACTTCATAAAATATTTTCCTATTATTCCTCCTTCCAATTCTATTCCTAAGGAGCAAAGCAATCCTCAGCAGATGTGTAACTGCCAGAACCCACTTTTGCAAATAAAAGAGAAGAAACAGTTGTTGCCTTCACCACTACCCCCAAATATCTGATACTTCTTATCATTCTTGCTGACATTTTAACAGTGGTGACTGCTGTTAGGGATAAGCAATAGGATTCATAGTCACAAGCCAGTGACCCGTTTTACTGTGGACTGTAAAGACAGAGCCCAAAAGCTGCACCCCAAATGGCTGCAGACTAAAGACATTCAGAGGGCAATTCCCCTCTCCCTGAGCATGGATTCCCTTTCGGGATCAGCCTCCTCATTCTTGCTGCTGACTTTAACCAGCCTTTATGGGGACACTTTCTGAATACCTAATTCCTCATTATTTTCCTTTATTTGCATGCTCAAATCTAAGTTAACATAACGATATTTCAGTAGGTGTGGTATTTTATGGTTGTCTCTGTCTCTTCTTTAAAAAAAAATAAATAAAATAAAATCGCCTGTATTTCTGAAATTGTCTAAGTAGCAACAACCTTCACAGAAATTGTGTCTTCATCCTGCCATTTTATACTATGCAAGCCCCATTAGTCATCCTGAATTTTAGTGGCTCCATTTTGCTGTCTGTTGGGGTTTTTTTCCTAGAGGATCTGAAGGGGGCAGGCAGAAGAGATTATTGTGAATGAACTGATAATTTTCTGAACTCATTAAATATGCCATCAATTATCAATAATTAATGACAACAGGGGTACATTCCCCTCCTTCCCATGAAGCCAAGAATGCTCTTTAATAGCTGTACAGCAATCCTTTGAACAAAAAAAGACAATGAATCTGCTCCTTAGGGGTAACAGTAAATGATCTGGATTGATGCTTTCCATTCCTCTTCCACGGCACTTTGCATTTAACATGAACTTTAAAGAGAAAGGATTTGCTTTCTAGTCAGTTAATATTATGTTTACTTCACCTCTACAAATGCCTCGAAGTCTAAGCAGCAGATGTCATAGAGCATCCTCTGGAAACGTTTTTACTACTTCAGCTCCGTGATGAAGCTGCACTCTGCAAATGCCAATAGCTTTCCACTGAAGAAGCCTTCAGAAACATCAGCTCCTGAAACCCTGCAGCAAGCAAGGCACCCTTCCCCTGCCATGGAGGAGAGCAGTGAGGCAGAAAGAGTGACTTGCAGGAGCCTCAAAGCCAGAGGACAAGAAGAAAAAGCGAGAGTGAGCAGAATCCCGAGACTGGCAGCTGGGCTGTCCTCGTGTAGCATTGATCCTGGTGGCAATGGTCACGTACTCCACACCTCCTCCTTCCAGTCTGGACCAAATCAGTCCCTTGTGGAATGCTGCTGGGAGAAGCACATGCAATTTTATTTCACCAGTGGGTGATACAGCCATGGCAAAGGAGGAATCTGAAGGGGAGGCTGAAGCAATCTCACTCTGAATGCATGAGACTCAGAAGATCTGCTCGTACTTTCATTGCAACAAATATTGTTTGGTTTGGTCTTATACAACTTGGCTGTTTGCCCACAGGCAAAGGGCTGACATTTTCTGGTCATGAAAATGAAAGTAAAACAACTGAGAGAAGAAAACAAAAGGAAAAATTAGCTAATGATCAGCATATTTTTACAGAAATTCAGTTTTATGTAAGGATTAATTTGTCTTTATGTCAAAGGGAGGAATGAGATGGGAGGTTAATAACACTAGTGAAATTTAACAGATTTTTAATGTAACACAGGCAGAACCTCTTCATCCTTCAAGTTCTAGTAACAGAGGATGCACTTATGCAAAAATTTAATGGCATGGACCAGAACACAGTACCCTGTGACTGGACCAATCATGCATAAACCAGTTCTACTGTCCCTTGCATCTTGCACTGCATTTTACATCTTTTAAAAATAAACACATAAATTAGAGTTTTCTTTTTTTATTCCTGTGCAAAATAAATGCAAAACTGGAACATCACAGCCATACAGAGGCAAAAAAATCCCAAACCAAAACAAACAAAACAAAATAAAAAAACTATTTAAAGACAGAATCATATTTCATAGATTTGTTTGGCAGGAAAAGTTATGGTTTCACCTGTAAATAAAGAGGAAGAACAGGCTGATTTGCTTTAACTGAAAATAAGAAGACTTATACTTTCAATATTTCCATCTAAAACACAGGTTCATTTCCAATGGCTGATGAAAAATGGGGCACTTTTTTTTACCTAATTATTTTATTTTTAGGAGACAGGGTGGTGAGATTGCCTGTATGGGTCCATCAAGAGAAACAATGCTGATCCTGACAGCAATTTCACTCTATTGCATAAACTGGCAAAGAGGAAGGAAATGTTCATCTAAAAAGTAATAGCAGTGAAAATTTGAGATTCTTCCTAGCATGTATAACATGGAGAAATAAAAACACAGTGTGAAGGCAGTTGTGATCCTATGTAGTGAGGCAAATTATACTTGGAAGTTGGTATCTTGTTAAGGTTCACAGGAGCAGAAGAGACCCATGCTGTTCTAAGGGACAAATAAGAGGTAGAAGCACTCAACAATGTTTGGTATCCATGCTTGGGCCTGCCGGGAGCAAATTAGGGAAAAGTCACAGGTTACTACTTTGCAAGTGGTCCTGAAGTCGGGGAGAAAGCCAGACTGGACAGGGCCCTGAGCAGCCTGGTCTAGGGGAAGGTGTCCCTGCCCATGGCAGGGGGATTGGAAATGGATGATCTTCAAGGTCCCTTCCAACTCAAATCGTTCTATGAGAAGGTTGAAATTAGCAGCCAACCAGCCCAGTCCTTCATTGTGATGACTTCTACAAAGCTGAGGATATGAGCCCTGTGGCTGCTCTGTGAGAACTGGTTTTCCCAAACCACTTCCACTTCTGAGATTTCTCTCGTTTCACACCCGAACACTTCTGTGACATCTAGAAGATTTTCTTGGGCCTCTGAGAGCTACCCATCTCAGCTGGGTCAGTAATGCCATGGGCAGGGCCATCATGCTGGACAGAGATGGCCAAAGTTCAAGTCCCTTGATGATCCCCATCATGGGCTGGAGCTCAGGTTTTTCATGTGCCAAGCAAGTCCCATAAATACCTGTCCTGTGCAAGGCAAGGTTAGTTAACTAAAAGAATACAACCTCATATCTAGACTCCCTATGAAAAGCACAGATTAAAACCTTAGAGAACTACCAGGAAAGTTAGTGCAGCTAGGAAAGATTTCAGTCTGGGGAGACTTTCTTTCATGGACTGAAACAATTTGCACTTATACAGCCCACTTGAGCTTCAGGGGGAAGAAACTGTTATGTGTGAACAAAAAAAACCCATTAAATTGACTGGGAGAAAAGAAAGACAATGACTTCTGTAGTAGGCAGCCCCAGGAAAATGGAAAGACTGGAAAAGAATATGAGATATACACTGGAAAACTCCAGAATGAAGGGAAATAGCATGAGAGAAAGCAAAGAGAATATTAAGCATTAAAATTAGTGGGAAAAGTAAAATTATGAAAGAAGTCTTCACAGGAAAACAAGCAGAGGTGGTGACTTAGGGGAAGTGTTTCATCTGTAAACAAATGTAAGAGATTTCAGAAAAAAAAATAAGGAACTAATAGTAGCAGGAGGAGGTACACAGAGAAGAGTGTTTCAACATCACGGGCATAACCAAATCAGAGAGAGGAAGTGAAAGTCTGAGAGGATGGCTCTGAGATCAGGGAGGGGAGTGATGCAGCAGCTAATGACACAAAACCTTTCAGATTTTAGCCAAGCAAAATTGAGGTATTTTGTCTTGCAGTGACTTTTGAGCTCATATGCATGTCAGAGCTGCTGCACTTCAGTAAGCTTCACCTTTATTAGCAAAAAACTGCCCTCAGGATCCCAGGGATTGTGTAGAGATGCCCTACCTGGGAAAATTATTGTCAATTTAAAGGATCAAGTTACCACTGAAAACAAGAGTTGGATGGCATCTTAGGAGGTTTCCTAGTTTATCTCCATGCTCAAGACACAGTTATGTGAGCCTTTTTCAATCCTGACAGATGTTTCTCTAACATATTTGCATCCAAATGAAGTCATTGATGTAGTAAGACTGCATCAATTTTTAATAAATAAATCTGTTTAAAACTTGAATCTGCTTCTGCCCAGAAAGTTGTCATCTCTATGGATTGAGTGGGAAGCCAGATCTCTCCCAGGGCTGCAGGAGGCTGACCCCATTTCTTTGTGAATGGGAATGAAGTTGTATATATGGAATAGTGTTGTGTTATGTACAGTTTTGTTCCTCGAAGCACATATCTAATTCACTCACATGCACACACACAGCATACAAAGAATAATCTGAAGGTCTCTGTGCTGTGAAAAAAAAAAAGGAGCTCTTTTTTCAAAAATAAACAAACAAAAAAGGTAAACACTGCTTTAAAGTGCTCCAGTTTAATCTGAATATGAAAGTGGATGATGTCATGTTGCTCAGTGCTGGAGAGCAACAAGCAGCTACAGACTAGTCTTGGGTAAAGCAAACAGCCATGGCACCATGCAGCTTCTCCTCCAGTCTCCACCAGATGCACTGTTCACACTCCACCTGCTTTGTACCACTGACATTTTTAAGCCACTCCACATCCTCTGTTTCCAAATTGTGGGGACTGCAATACAGATTCCCATAGGATCCCATAGCTGAAAAGGGTCTGGATGGCTGGTGTGGAGTCAGGGAAGGCTGATGGCATGAGTCAGCCTAGCTAGTGGGTGCAGCCCACCCCAACTCACTGCACTTTCACCAACACTGTGCCACAGCAGCAGCCACTCAGCTGGCCCGGCACTGGTCTTGTGTAAGCAACCGCAGCACAAAAAATTCACACTGGGCAACACCACACTGCCAGTTGCCAAATATTTATTGTACAAGCCTGGCTAACCATAATAGGAACTTAGCTTGACCAAAACCAAAAGAAAAAGATGCTTAGCGTGGGATGGAAGCCAAGTCAATTATTTCATAAACAAGCTCGGTGCTCTTCCTAAAAATGGAAGTCAGATCCTCATTTGGTGTAAGTGGGTATGACTTAAACTGGTCTCAAAGAGCAGGTCAGGAGAAGCAGCCAGGCACTACAAGTCACTTTATAATGCCTGTCCTGCCATTTGATGCTCTTCAAAAGGTCAAGCACAACCTCCCCATGCTCTCCATGTCCACTGCCTGCAGTACCAGTCCTGCACAGGACACCTCCATTTCCATCCCTGACACTGACTGGATCACCAGGCTATCCATGGCAGTGTATCAGCAGCTGAACAGTAAAATGCCTTAAAAGGCTCAAAACTTCAAATGCTTCAAAAGGTGATCAACACCTCTCTGTGTAATTTGCTGCTTTACCCACAGCAGTAGAAAATCAAAGTAGGATGGTCACCTACATGGGATGAGATGATGCTCCCTCAAGTTGCTCCTGAAGGCCACCAGGGAGGTGGCAGAAGATGGATAGAATCTTGGATGCCTGGTGAGGTGGCAGGCAGGGGACAGAGTAGGAGAAGACCCAAGCTGTTCTGCTGTTACTCATTAATTTTCCACTTGATTTTGTGTCTATTATTATGGGGAAAAAAATACTGAGTCTGCTTTGGGGTCTTATTTTAAATCTTTCTGAGACAAACGGAGCTTTTCTGCATATTTTCTGTTTTTCACCTGGCTTTTTATTTCTTAGTATGGGAAAGATGATGTTATTTTTCTGTGTTACCCCATCTGATAGCTACAGTTGATGTGGTAACATTTGTTCACATTTATGAAAAACACAATGATTTCTATTCTTATTATGCAACAATTTTGGAATTTGGGCTAAATCTGATTCTGGATGGAAGATGATTATCTCAAAGACTTGCTTTTCTAACTCACATTTAGGGGATCTGAATACATTTACTAGTGTTCAAATAGCTTGTCTTAAGCCCTCTATTCTTTTCTTCCCTGACTAAAGATTCATATGGTTTTTTACTGCATCCATACAACACAACTCTTTATACATTTTTTTCCAAACACATGGCAATTTTTTTTTCTCCAAAGGGGGATCTGAACCTCTATGAAAGGAAAAATAGCAAAGAATCATTCCCCTGCACACATACACACACATACAACCAACGGATTAATTTCTGCAAGAGCAGAGGGAAAACCTGGCAGATGAAGTTTTCCTTCCTCTGAGGCATTTTGGCTAATTTACATCCTCGTTTCAGAGCTAAAGGCTCCCACTGAAAGGCAACCATGTGTTCCATTTAACAGGTAGATTTGATTAAAGGCTGGACTTCTGGAGCATGATCCTGCTGCCTCTGTACAATCAGTCCTACCAAGGATAACGAGATTACTCACAGGAGTAAAACACTGCAGAACAGAACCCTGGAGTCTCACCAATTAATAGGAGAATTTTCTTCTCTTTTTCCATCCACCCCTTTCTTTATTGCCCTTAAAATGCCAGGGGAGCTTCCGAGTTATAGCAATTATTGTTATGGAGAACAGGGCATAAAATGAACTGTTATTGCCTTTAAAAGAGCTGGAATCTCTTTACCTTTCAAGAGTAGGGCACAAAAATCTGTATGCAAATGAATAAATATAAATGCAAATATAATCTACACCAGCAAAAGCTGGTTTTCCCTGAGCTAAAGAAGCATAACGATAATCAGGCTCCCAACTGTAAACGGTACTCAGTGTTTTGTAAGAGCTGTGGAAAAATGAGGAAAGGGCTTAATCCACTTTCTCCTCTGGTTGGGGGAAACAGGTGTGGCTCCATTTGCAGGTAGCTTATTATTTTTCATGAATAAATTAGAGGCACTCTTTGCATATTTCAAGTGGTAGCAAATTTTGCTGCTCCTGCTCAGGAACACTCACTGGAGACAGAACAACATGGACTGAGAGGTTTAATTGCGCTGCTTTGCTCAGCTTCGATGGTTTATGAGGATTTGAAGAGGTAGTAAAACATCCTTTGGCAAACAAAGGCTTCCAAGTGGATTGAAGATCAGGCATACTTTGTTTATCAATGGACAAACAAGAGTGGAATAAACTAGCAGAATTTCTTCTCAAATGCCCCACCTTTCAACATATATCCCCTGTGGAAATCTTCCAGGACATGCCTTCCCCCAGCCCATGTGGGGCAACTGGGATCACACGGCTGAGGTCATGCTGCCAGCAGAGCTCCCTGAAGAAATATTTGCATCAATTCACAATTAAACACTGAGACAAATGGTGAAAGAACGAGGAGGGCATAGAATATGTGTCTGGGCTGAGGCACACAGGTGAAAACACAGGCACCTGAGTGAGTGCTGAACCAATGAGAGCCACGTTAGTCCAGCACAACTGGAGGGAAAGTGTTGGTGTGAGCACTTTAATTTTCCATGCTTTTGGTTCCCATGGCCCAGAGAAACTGTCTTGAAACAAACCCACTCAATACCACTAATCACTGTGGTTTCAGCACTGGGAAGAAAAGACATGAGGTACAGTGTGCTCTGGTCACGCTCTGGAGCACTTTGGAGGGAACTTGGTGCCAAGGAAGGGGAGGAAAGCATTAAGTGACCCCCAAATGTGTATCGTGTCCCAAAACTTAGCTTGATACCTGTGGCAAGTTGGTGGCAATGAAGTCCATTTAATGAAGAAGACGGTGAAGAAAGCAAGAAATGTGAAAAATAAAGACAGTAGGTCATGGGGAAGGAAAGGAACCAAAATGACTCAAAGGATACCAAACTTCTTAAAATGCTAAATGAAAAGACCTGTAAAATTCAGATGCAGAAAACAGTCTGGGAGAAACTAAGAGTTCAGCAAAGGAGACAGGTTTAAATCCTCACAGGATGTGACACAATTTATTGTCAGAACAGAGCAAACATTAAAAAGTCCCTAGTGAAATGAAAATTAAAGGGCATTATTTTGCTGCAACATTCACAAAAAGACAACAGCAAAACAAACATACATTTTCCACGAGGTGCGAAGGTCAGAACAGACGGAAAAGAAATAGAAACTGCTAGAGATTTGATTGTAGTGATAGGATTGTTGCCAGCACTGGGAAGAATTACAAACTTCTAAAGAGAATTTGGCAATAAACTAATGAGTCAGGAGACAGCAATGAAAGTAGGACACAATGATGACCTTAACTTCTGTATCGGGGGGAAGAAAAGCAAGGCACAAGATGTTTTTATCTGGTATAGGATAATGTACCATTGAGACAATATATAATGTGGGAAGAAAAGGAAATAATAAACAAAATTAAGAGTCAAGAAGAAAACCCCAGAAAGTTTCTTGAAATTTGATGGAAACTTTAGCAGAGACATATTACCACAGAATCATGGAATACTTTGGGTTGGAAACAACCTTAAAGATCGCCTAGTTCCAAACCCCCTGTCATGGACAGGGACACTTTCCACTAGCCCAGGTTGCTCAGAGCCCCAACCAATCTGACCTTGAGCACTTCTAGAGAGGGGACATCCACAACTCCTTTGGGCAACCTCTTTTACCCTCATAGTAAAAAATTTCTTTCTAATGTCCAATATAAATTACCCTCTTTTAATTTAAAACTTTCATCCCTTACCCTGTCACTACAGGCCCTGTTAAAAAGTTTTTGTCCATATTTCTTGTAAGAAAGACAAGAAAGGAAGTTGGTGCTGAATGAAGTCAAATACTCCTGATGCTCAACTGGCTCTACTGAATCCCAGCTGGAAGGGTGGCAGGGAACCAGTAGGGTGAAAGCCAGGAAAAATCAGGGTATCAGGGAGAAGGGTGCCCAGGAAAACCATGCAAGGGTGGGAGGCAAAGCACTGGCCTGAAAAAAGCATCTGTGAAAGAAAGGTTGGAGAGAATGCAAAATGAAGAAATGTCCAGGGAGCCAAAGTGTCTCAGTAAGGCTCTCTGCACACATTGATAAGTCTCTTGTGTCCAAAGCAGGTGGAGAACAGTGTATGTCCACAGCAAGGGAACCAGATGGGACACAACAGGCAGGGTGCATTGGCAAGGGGAACCATTTCAAGGCACAGAGGAAACCCTTACAAAAACACACACGTCAGGCAAACAGCTCTTGTGTGAAACTGGACATAAACAGCCTGGAAAGAACAAATAATAAATGGGATTGAGTCCAAGAAGATCATTATCAGGTGAAAGACAGAAAAAGAGGCCCTAATGTTGTGAGTCGTTCTGCCTGGGCAGGCCCCTAAACTTGTTCAAAATGTTACTGATTTCAATGACTCTTCATATCTCTGCTAGCATCAGTCAGAAAAAAGCACCAGGATGAGCTGAAAGGTGTTTACACACTTCAGTATCTCATTTTTCCCTGCAGCAGGCCAAGATCCAAACCAAGAAAAGCAGCTTCTCCGTGGGCCTTCATTCGAAAACATGGCCAGGGTAGAGATGAATCGTTGGGAATGGAGGAAATCACAGTGAAAGCCCCAAAATGATCAGCAGAGTTTTCAACAGCAGTTGGAGAATTACTCACTGGTGATTCACATATTCTATGCTCAGAAGAGGCTGGTGATCATACCCTCTGATTTCCTGCACAACAGGCAACTAAAACGTCACTTTGCTTCAGGCTCTTTATCACTGGCTGGTCTGGAGAATGTCATTTAGGCTGAGTTCTTCAGAGACTCAGCCTTTAGAGACGGAAATAACCCACCTGCAAGTAGGTGTCTGTCATGTCACCTGGCCCTTCTACATCTCGTGGGGCCTGTGTCAATATATCCACTGGAGCTCCAGATCTTTATTTGTTTCATCATAAATTAAGCGCCTGTCTTTGGTTGGTTGAATCACACCCTGGTGCTGACTGGATCCTCACCCAAAAGAAATAAGACACAGAGTTCTGAGAAGTGGATATAGATGTATCATAGGCATCCAGAACTGGGTGAAATATGTCCCAGACCAAGAATCCTAAGGTCCAAACCATCCTTACATTTATTACGATTGTTAATCTCATTTATTCTGTGTGTAGATAAATCACACTAGAAATTAGGTATAATTTTTCTGCCTTCAGCTTCTAACCGCTGACTTTTTAATATAATTTTCTACTTAACTGAAGAGCTGTTCACAATTAAATTACTCTGCTATTATACTCTCCTTTTCTCTGGATCAACAGAGTTCATTACGGTCTAGATCTGCTATCACTGAAGATTAGATAATGACATTGGATCAGATCAAATAGTTCCATTAACCAGAAAAGAAGGATCTAAAAGAATCTGTAAACCAAATGCTCTATAAATGGGATTTGGTTTGCTACTACTTCACCTTTTCATGCTAAAAAAAAAAAAAAGAGTGATAGCAACCCCCACAAATTCTCCCAAACTCTTTTGCTTCCAAAGCAATTATACACATAGATAAGTGTGGATATTGATAGCAGTGTGGATATAAAATAGCAGTTCCTTTCATGGGGAAGAAATATGTAAGGAGCAAAGAAAATGGTGAAGGAATTTCCCCTACTTGTTTGCCCTGGTGGGTTTCCTCTTGGACTGCATAACAAGTGCTCACAAGGTGAAGGCTTTGCCCACAAAAATACAGCAACCAAAGTGAAGAGCCATCAGGTTCTATTTTTCTCTCAATCTCAAAACACAGTTTCTTCCTAAAGGCCAAAGATGAGATTTAAATGAGCAAAAACTACTGCATCTGGATCACAGAAGAAATTCTGAAATCTACCTGTAAAAGCTGACAATAAGTTATTACAAACTACTGAATGTTTGAGTAGAAAACTGCCACTCTGAATGTTGTATTCATGCATAAATTATCTGGAAAGGTGCAGCTTTTTATCCATGAATTCTTTTTTCATTACAACTATTTTTATTCCAAAAATAATTTTTCTCTTCTTTTTGTTTCACAAGCAGAGCCCCAAGGCAGAGAGGAAAAATAAAAGCCCAAAACGTGTGCTGCCAGAAAAGTGATACATCATATTTTACACTGCTAAAGGATAAAAGGAGCAGCTCAGAAAACACCAGGTTAGATTTGGAGCATCTGCACAGTTTGCTTAATAAAAACTGATGCCTGCTTTGCTGTTTCTCCTCCCCCATTCCAGTTAGGTGGAGCACAGACCAGCCTTTCTCAGAGCAGGATCCTGTTGTTGATGATAACTACTGAAATACAGTTTTGTCAAAGACTTCAAGAGACCATCCAGCTCAATTCCTGGCAGGATCAGGAACACCTAAACCATCTCTGATGAATTCTGATAGCAGATGACTCCCAAGGTGTTTTGATACTGCCTGGAGGCTGTGGGTGATCTGTGCACACACACTGACAGCCCAACTCAGACAGCAGGGACTAGGTCGCACACACGTTTGGAAGATGCTCTTCCCACCAGCCCTGAGGACTCTGGGAACTGTGTATGAACACTCACAGCCTAAGGGTTTACCTCACCTTCAACAGCTGGTCTGCTCCAAGAGCTCAAAGGGAAAGAGAAGTCAACCACAACTCCCCAGAGGGGTTTCCCAGCATATACAAGGTCCAAAGATAGAGAGGAAGCCAACCAACTCTCATGACCTTTGCAGCCCTAGAGCTGAAAGAAAGTGAGGATGGAGTCCTCAGTAATTCCACAGAGGACACCAAGCTGGGTGGGGGTGTTGATCTGCCAGAGGGCAGGAAGAGTCTGCAGAGGGATCTGGACAGGCTGGGTCAATGGGCCGGGGTCAATTGTATGAGGTTCAACAAGGCCAAGTGCCAGGTCCCGCCCTTGGGTCACAACAACCCCTGCAGTGATACAGGCTGGGGGCAGAGTGGCTGGAAAGCTGTTTGGAAGAAAGGGATCTGGGGGTCTTGGTTGACAATGACTGAACATGAGCCAGCTGTGCCCAGGTGGACAAGAAGGCCAATGGCTGCCTGGACAGTATCAGCAATAGTGTGGCCAGCAGGACCAGGGCAGTGACTCTCCCCCTGTACTCAGCACTGGTGAGGCCACACCTTCAGTCCTGTGCTCAGTTTTTGGTGCCTCCCTGCAAGAAAGGCATTGAGGGGTTGGAGCGTGTCCAGAGAAGGGCAATGGGTCTGGGAAAGTATCTGGAGAGTCAGTCACATCCAGAGTGGCTGAGGGAGATGGGGATGTTTAGCCTGGAGAAAAGGAGGTTCAGGGAGACCTCTACAATTCCTTGAAAGGATATTGTAGCAAGGTAGGGGTTGATCTCTTCTCCCAGGCAGCAAGTGACAGAACAAGAGGCAATGGCATCCAGTTGCACCAGGGGAGGTTCAGGTTGGACATCAGGAAGAATTTCTTCACTGGTTAAGCACTGGAATGGGCTGCCCAGGGAATTGGTGCAGTCCCCATCCACGGAAGTGTTCAGCAAATGACTGAACGTGGCACTCAGTGCTCTGGTCTAGTTGACATGGTAGTGTTTGGTCAAAGGTTGGACATGATGATCTTGGAGGTCTTCCCCAACCTCAATGAATGATTCTATGAACGATTCTGTGAGGGAAGGGTGTATGCCTGAGGGACCACTGGCTGGCAGATTTCTTTTGAGCTCTTTTGAGCTGTTTCCATAGCATTTGCTGTTGCTCCTTTACAGCTTGAGGTCATGAGGGAAACTTGGTCAATACAGCATCAAGGCAAGACTCCAGCACCTTCAAGACTGTGTCCCAGAGGGCTGAAGCATCCCTGATGCCACCTTTCTCCTCTCCCTTCTACATAAAATACCTATTCTCAGGTATGCCCAGGATGTCCAGGTGACACTACCAGGCTACAGCATGTTCCAGCCTTCCTTGCAACTTAACATCCCCATCTCCTTATCAACTGGATCTCTAGCAATAGGCTACAAAGAACTTCCCAAGTTTTGGGCACTTAATGCATTAAAAATTCAATGCCCTTCAAATTCACATCATAGGGTAGGACTCTCTGCAGACAGATATCTGATGCTTGTAGAAAAGAATGAATAGATAGAAAACAGTAGCACAGAGGTGAAGACTGGAAATCAAATCAAAGTCATCAAGGAAATAAATAAAAACTACAAAAAGTCAGAGACAAAACCTCTCTGATAATAATAATAATAGTAATAGTAATAGTAATTATAATAATAATAATATTCTAGGATGGCTTCATTTCATGATAACATCATCAAAATTGCTCCCAAAAGAAAAAATAACCATATTTTTGCACCTCAGATCTGGATTGCATTAGCCATATTTAAACAAAACCAGAGAAAATTAAAAAGCTCTTCCCCCCTTCCTCTCAAAAAAACCCCAACAAACAAAAAAATTGCACAAAATGAACTCTCCAACCCTAGCAAAAAAAAAAAAAAAAAAAAAAAAAAGAGGGCTAAAATCTGACAAAAATATTTTCTAATTAGTGACTATTGACAATTTAGATGGATTTATATGTATGACCACAGTGAGCTAAGTCTTCCAGTATTTTTTTTTTTTTAATATAATCATCAGTGCAGAGACGTGAGCTCTTTTTTTCTTTGCACACCTCAGTTCTGTTCTCTGTTCTCTTGGAAGAGCAAGAGCAATGTCTGACATTCTCCGAAAGCTGCTCTCACCTACTCTTCTTCCCAGTTCTTTCTCAAAACCAAACTGGTTTCTTGAACAGTGAAATTAAGACAGCATTTCTGCAGCGGGATCCCACTAAACTGTCTTCTAGATATCATCTATATGTAATTCCTACCCTACTTTCTTTTCAATGATTCAAATGGCCTCTGCTCAAGCTCGGGCCTTCTGTGAGTAATTCTTGTCTCTGAAAAATGCTCTTACCCATTTAGAGCTCCTTCTTGTCCCAAATACTACTGTAATTGTTGCCATCACCTCCCTGCAGAGCTGGCCAGGAGAAGCGATCTGGCAGATATGTGAGGGTGGAGGCTGGTTTGGGAAGCAGACAGGCACCCAATTTACATGAGAGCTGGTAGAATTACCTTTCTGCTTAGTGATATCTCAAACTTCCTAAGCAACACAGGGCCTTCCTCTGATTATAAGCCAGCGTTATTTTAATTCAGTTATTTGTATGCAGCTACAGCCTTTGTTCTGGGAACACAGCCAACTGAAGTACTGAATACTTAGTGAGTATAATTAGAAAGGTAAGCAGCTCCAAAAGGAATGAAATCAACACACACACGCAGTCATTATACAGGATGCATGAGGGGAAAGCTGAGGAGTGGAGGGCAAAGACTTGGACACATACACACAATAAAACTCCCACACCCTAAGTGATCTGTCTCTACCAAACTGACATCTCTGTCAAATGAACTCCATTCCCCTGATAATTTGGAGAAATGTTTGTTTGTGGAGTGGGTGGGTTGGACTCATGACCTGTTTGCTGAGGCAACAAAAGCTCTTGAAAAAGAACCTTCCTAAGATCTGACAGGCTTTGGCCTTCAGCAAACAACATGTTCAAAATAAGCAAATAATGAGCAACCTTCATCGATGAACTGCCAGCACAGAATGCCTTCAGATCTCCCAAAGCAGTTCCT
Organism: Aleadryas rufinucha; assembly: GCA_013397815.1. Classification (NCBI taxonomy): domain Eukaryota; kingdom Metazoa; phylum Chordata; class Aves; order Passeriformes; genus Aleadryas; species Aleadryas rufinucha. The sequence goes on along the minus strand of VZTH01014991.1, from coordinate 190,506 downwards.
GCCTGGCTGTCCTTCAGGCCTTTTCTCATGGCCCCATGTGGTCACGTGTCTCTTCTGCTCTTCAGCTTTGTTTCCAGCATTTGAGTCATTGCTGTGTTTAACATTCAGTGCAGCTTCATAAAGAAGCCACCTTATCTCTGTCCAGATTGTTCCAGGTATTTACATGCTGGATCATGAGAAAATCAATAGGAATCAAGTACCTAAATATCCCTAAGAATACAGACTGCTGCTCCTCCTCTAATGACCATCCATCTCCTGTCCCTCCAGCAGAGTAAAAGCACTGCTTTTCTGCTAGTGGTATGACACAACCTTCCTGTTCACACACAAAGGTGTCCTCTGAGGAGCAGAGGTTTTGCACTTAACTGGAACAGGCTGCAGTGACTCAAACTGGGAAAATATGATCAAAATAACAAGTGGCTGCAATCACTTAACTGCTCCTGGGTGGGTTATGGACATGCATTTGTTCACAGGAGTCTTTTGGAGAAGCTTAGGCTCTGCCTGAGCACATTGTGCCATCCCTAAAACATCAGACTGTCATCCACAGAGCTACCTGCCAATTGCTAGGAAGAATCCGAGTTCAAGCCTGACAGAGAAACTACTGGAAGGTCTGCAAAATTTCCACTGGCTTAAAATTCTCATTAGTTCCTAACTAATGTCTGGTTGCCCATCTTAGTGGGGAAGTCAAGCAGCAACTAAGCAGTGTAAAAAGAAGTCCCTCTTGTATGAAAAATAGTAGTTGAAACCTGCAGGGTAAGGACTATGATATGAAGATATTCGCAATACTCTTTCCTACTATTTAGCTCAACAGCAACCCAAGAATACAGACCTAGGGCCGTATCAGTGCAAGACACATACCCCCATGAACTTCTGCAACCTGCTCAGGTCTGCCCTGGATTCTGGAGCAGGGAGAAGCTGTTTCACAGAATACACCATAAACTCTCTTCTTCTCCCAGCAGTGAAATGTGCATTTCAGAGAGAAAATTCTGGATCCAGCCCATGCTATCATTTGAAATCTTACATCTGACTTTACAACCAGGAGGCTTCAGCATCCAAGAGAGTAAAGAGGGTGAGAGGATATAATATGAGGCCAGGCTAAGGCTACTAAATTTTGCCATCCCAAATTTGCCAGACTTGCACTGGCATAGCTGTGCTAACCCCAGAAGCATGAAAGAAGCTCCAGTGCTCTTGCTTGCAGAATTTGTTTTGCTGGTGATCAGATGATGGAAAGGAGAGGCCTAAATCACCAGGCAAAACAGAGCCTCACCAGGATAAACTGTGTTCACAGCAGGAGATTTGGTCTGAGTATTTCAGAGGAATTCAGGTGTTGGTTTCACCTGTGATGAGGGTTTACATTCCTGATCTCAGAGCTCACTCCCTAGAACTATCTCTGCTCTCAAACCACTGCCTGTGTCATGGCATCACAATTGCTTTTCTTGTTTTCTTTTACCTCCACCTATAAATAGTTTTTCCCAAACTGAAATTTCCCCACTCCAAACCTAGTTTTTGCTTTTATTTTAACTAATTCCCATGACAGACCATTGACTCAAGCCTAGAATGAAGTATTAAAGTTGGGCCAAACCCCAGCAAACCCAAGGCAGCCTCATTTGGTGTGGTGACATATCCACAGCTAGCTAAGGATCAGACTCAGGAACAATTTCTTCAGCTTCACAAGCATTGCTACAGCCAAGCCATTCCCCATTCAACATTCCTGCCTTTACTTCAGTCTTCCTTTCTAATTGAGTGTTTTGAAAGGCAGGTGTTTCACCTCCCTCAGTGCCTACAGGATGGGTATAACGTGTGTGACCAGCACACTCAGGATAAATATCCCTGCACAAGCACATAATCAATATACATGTAGCATTTTAGGCCCCATGGAGTCAATTTTCACACTCAGAATTTCCATTTGGCCAGTCTGGACCAGGGGCTAATCTCATAGTCAGTTACTGCTGTTATCACATTGTACCAAAACATTCAAAGTAAAATCAACAAAATATCCAACACTAAGGGAGATTTCATGCACCACTGACTTTGATCAGGTATTTTCAATTTCATACCATGTTCATCTGTATCACAAGAGACTGGAAAATGCAGTTTTGTTATGTCAGTCTTCTGGCTAATATTTTAATCACTTAACCATCCCTCTGCCCTTCAGTTGGAAGGGGAAGTCTTCACTTCCTGGCCTGGTATTTCTGCACATTTCTACTTTCTGCTTCATTTTTATTCCAGAGAGGGCTGGTCTTCAGCTGTGGAGAAAATGACCTTTGAATATCTGTCTACAAAGAGATTTGAGGTCTTTTGGCTGATGGTGACAGTGTGTATCTGCCATCACTACCAATGCCCTGATTTAAGTCAGAATTTGACTTTATTACCAAGAGTAAAAAAAAAAAAATTACTACAGCACTCACACTGCATACAGAAATCATGTCTAGATTATACAGAGCAGTACATCTGAACTCACCGTGCCTTTGCTACACTGTGGCATTACCCCATCCATCGCCATTCTCTGTGAGCCTGGGATCATGTCTTCCTGGTTAATTGCAATTTTCAGTGGTATTTTTCTACTTATGAAGATGCTTTTTCTTGAACTAGGGTCAGGTTTTCATCATTTTCAGTAAATAAGTTTTGAGCAAAGAGCACAGTTTGTGCTGGCTTCCTTATGCGGACAACATCTCCCTGATGAAAAGCACGTCATGAAGATGCAGCTCCCAGTGACTTGCTCACAGTTTTGGCCTTGTCTGTGTTGCCGACAAAGTCTGTTTTTCACACAGGGATTAATTAAGGCACATTAGTCATCTCCTGAAAGCTAACAACAGGGCAATACAGTGCTAACACAATAGGTCTTCTCAACTGCTTGGCAGTGCTGTACTTAAAATTGTGACTGACCTGAACCTTGCTTCCTATGGGACCCTGTGGGTTCTTGCTGCACATTTCATTTCTGCCTCAGAAAAACTCCTTTTCTGAGCAATGAAGATACAGCCCTAACTATAATATTTTTTTCCAATAAGTGGGTGTGAAGGTGACAGAACATGAGTGTTCAGTGCAGGCACCATAGCATCCTACAGCATTAGTTTTATATGTGATCTGAGGTGATGTTGAGGCATGAATCCAACCACAGAGGATGCAGCAGCCCCACTGGCAGACAGACAGGTTCTGGTCTGAGCCATTGTGATTGCTCCATCTCAAACCCAGCTCTGGTTTTGCCCCTAGTAAACAACTGACAGTGAAAATCCATAAAAGTGGAGTATAACAACTTCTACTACACTTTCAGCAAGGAAACCTTAATAAATAAAAGCACATCAAAAGCACTTTCTCCTTTCTGGGAGGAATGACCAGAGAAAAACTGAGACTGCTGCTTGGCTACCACTGAAATCTAGGTGCCATCAGGATTCAGGTCGCTGATGCTCAATTTGACACTGAGCACTCTGCACAATCAGAGTGTGTGTGGGTAAGTAGGTGCGTACAAATGAGCTTCATCAGGCAGCTTGGGACTTCTGACTATGGTAGTTTGTTAAATGTCACTAAAATTGAAATGCTGAATTTTGGGGAAAACCCACTGGCTGTCAGGACCTGCAGTACACACTGTCTCCTGTCCAGAAGTTACACTAAGCAAAGGGGAAGTAATTTCTTTATGACAGTGCTCTTCCTGAAGGGTAGGAAAGAAAAGCAAGTACATGAATAGGAAAAGGCACCCAGTACAGACTGCCAAAAAGAAGGAAGGGCTAAAAAGTGGAAAAGTCCCCAAGCATAAAAAAGCAGACTTTAATTTGTGAAAGAACAGTACTCAGCACCTAGGGAAGTTTGAGGTAGAGATGAGCCAGATGACTCAGTTACTTAGCAGAAGGCAGTCTGTGAGACCAGACAGAAAGAAAAAAGTCTGCATGATAAAGAGAGATGCTTTGTGATCAGACTCCAAATATAGGAGAGGAGAAAAAAATGAAATAAATATGTACAGAACATTGAAAAATGTGAAGAGTTCATGCTAATTTCTTCATGGTCTTTGGGAAATAAATCCCACAGCTTGATGCAAGACCATTTTATTATTTGAAGACTCTTTGGAAGGCCGGCTTCATTATCCATTGCCATCTTAGGTGCTCCTTCAAGTATTAACTATTGGATGAAGACCTAAGGAATGAAGAACAGAAGAGAACAGAAGTTTGCATGTAGGCAAGAAAAGAAAACTGCATAGGAAAGAGACAAAACAACTGGTTTAAAGAAAATAAAAACAAACCCAATAATTTAAAAGACTCTGACTTTAGCTCTTTGAAATGTACGTTTCCAACTTCAGCCTCCAGCTTCCTCTAAAAAAAAAAAAAAATCTGTGCATTTTTTTGAAAGTGCCTGTTTGTCTTAAAAAGAGCCCTTGGAAGCTGAGCAATGACTTGCCCTGTCAAATGTGTAACACTCACCAGCTTATAAATATGTAAAACTAATATAACACAGGCATGGTGCTCTGTTGCTGTCTGAAAACTCAGCCGTACTCAAGGGCGATTCAATCTGCATTCATTGCTTCTGCCGGAACAATCCATTTGTCGGATGTTTTCCATGCTCACGATAACCTCTGAGAAGCTCAAAATGAATTGCCATCGAGCGGAGGTGACTTCTCAGGAAGGTTTGCCAGTTTAGCTCTAATAATATAAGCAAAGCAGCATCACTGAGCTTCCAAGAATCGATACAGCTATGCTAGTGCAAAAATATGTACAAGAGTTGTCTTTAGACCATGCCTACAATACAGACTTGGGAAAGCATCAGCTATGAGGGTGCCAGGCTGTGATGTGTGACAGACACTGAGTACCCAGCCTACTTGGATTTCCAAATGGCTGTGCCTTAACCCAAGCAGAGTATTCCACTAAGCCACAAAGGCGAAAGTAGAGATTTGCCCATGTAACCTGTACCCCCTTTTCCATGCCAGAAATATGTTCATTGGAAAAAACTGACATTATTCTGGTGTGAACCAGGTTTTTTACCAGTATAGGTCTCATTCAGACTAATAAAAATCTTTAAGATACAACATGGGTGAGGCAAATCCTTTTAGGTTTCCCATGTGCAGGGCATTGACTTGTGTCTTCAGCTCCCTCCCTGCACCCTCTCAGGTCACCTAGAGTGTGTACATAGTAGGGCATCCTTCAAAACACCTGCTGATATTCTACTGGCACTTCTGAGTGAAGTCGTGTCCACCAGCAGAGATGAAACAGCCTCAACTCAGTGTCTAGATTAACCCAGCTGATTTTAGAAGAAATAATTTTGTCTGAGAGATCAATAAATACCAGCAGGAAAATATGGCAAATACCTCAGAAAAGAAACCTCTTCTACAGACACAACTGATCTGGAATGAGATCTGCCCAATCAGCACCTGGTTTTCCTCTCTCTTTCCATGTAAGACCAATACATTATCACTGCTGGCATTTTAGCCTCTTTTCACAAGAATATGAGGCCTGTGTAACTACTCTTTATAAGACTGGGTGTACCTGTATATTAACCTTTTCCAGCAATAATTTTAAAACCCATTATCAGGTTTAAAAACTATTAAATACATTGGCAGAGAGGTGAAAGACTCAAAGACACAAAAGCTATGCAAATAGGAGGATGAGGAAGAAGAAAAAAAAAAACAAATAGCAAAAAAAACCCCTGTATTCTATCTTGCTTTGGGACCATCACCCAAGAGTCAGAAGAGTCATAAAAACTTGAAGGCATCCAAGTGAAGAGCATTAGGATGGAGGGGACACTGAAGTTCATAACGAGCAAGGAGAGACTGGGATGGCTGGCTTTGTTCAACCAGGAGAGGAGAAAACTATGGGCAGGGGGATCAGGTTCCTCTCTTTTTACTGCCTGGTGGAAGGAAAACAGGGGAAATGGAGACTGCCCCTTCTCAAAGATGCACAGTGAAAGGACAAGATGAAACAATCGCAACTTACGTTGGAGGCAGAAGAAAATAGTTTCATGTTCAGAGGAGCTCAGTGTTGGAACAAGACCCCTGAGAGGGTGGACATTGTCCAACCTTGGAGATTCCCAAACCTTGCTCAATGAGACCCCAAGAAATCTGATCTACCTCCAGAATTAGACCGTCTCTGACCTTAATGCTGGATTAGACACCTCAAGGGGACCCTTCCCACCTAAATCATGGCATGTGATTCATCTATCATTAGACACCAGAGACACCACACAAAAGTTCAGCCTCAAGATACAAATCTATAGGAAATGAAACTTCCTTGGCTTTGATACTCATGGAACTATCTGCGTTTTTTGGTAGTGGTTTGCCTTTATTAAGAGGAAGTTTTATTAAAGCAGTAGTGTGGAAAATAAAGAATGGAAATATGTATTAGAGCTCACTTCACTAGGCACAAAAAGAAAATGCAACTTTAATCACAGTGAAAATCTACTGCTTAAAAGATGAAAGTAATTTTGCTGCACAGCTTTGGGTCCTGGAGACAAGAAAGCCTATGGAAAGTTAGGGGTGTGTGCCTTTATTTCCAGTGCAGGAAAGGAAACACTGAAACAGAAAGGGAGCAGATATCACTAGTGCCCTTTGCCCAGGTTTTTCTCTCTGTCTCGTCAGATGTGCCCATTGCCTCAGTTTCCCCTGTGAAATCAGTGCCCTGACCTTTGGGTGATCTGAAATGGGATGCTGTACCTGGCTTTGGATGAACTGTATGATGCTGCTTTTGCCCCAGGGAAATGCTGTTGAACAGAAACAGTAAATAAAACCCCTGACTTTACTCTTCCCCTGGAAGATAGACCTCTACATGCAGTAGGATGTCAGGCCCCAACCCATGAGGGCAGAGAACAGAAATGGGGCAACTCCATAGCCCTCTCTTGGCACTGACAGGGGAACACAGTTGCATTTAGCACGTCATGGGCTCTCATGGAGTATCCAAAACCTCAGGGATAAAGCCCTGAGCAGCCCAATCTCAGCACTGCCCCTGCTTTGAAGGAGTTTGGACCAGAGACCTCCTGAGGTCCCTTCCAATCCAATTCATCTTATGATCATGCAAATATTTACTCAAGAGCTTTAACAATTAACTGATGCCAATTTAGTCGTCTTGCACATCTCCGTTCACCAGCCCCAAAGAAATAGATAAGTAAAAATTTCAACCAAATGTTGTTTTGAGGTGGTGATGGTTTTTTTTTTAACCAGGAAAAATATAAACTAGGGTTGGCAGCTCCTTTTTTCAGAAGTTTCTATCTAACCCACTGAATTGCTTTAGTTTAAAAAATTATACCCTACACTCTGGAACCATTTCACTTAGGGATTTTTTTTTTTAACTCATCATCTTTAGACAGGATATTTAAGAGCCTTTAATTATTTTTAATTGTGAATGATTCAAAATCACTTTGTTTCATTTGTTTGTTCCTAACAAGATGTTTTAGCCCTCTCCCAAAGTTTGTTTATATAGAGACAAGGACTCCAGTCTTGACTTTTCATGGTGTGTATTGGGGCTGCTCATTATCTCAGCAAAAGTATATTTTAGCATAGTTTTGTCAGTGTAAAACAAATGGTGGTTGCACACTTTGAAAGAGCAGCCCAACCAAACAGTGGTTCCTCCTGTGCCCTGAGAGGCTTTTGCTCTCCTCTGTCTCCTGACCTTTTCCAGCTCACCATGACTCCTTCTCTCCACCTTGGCTGTTATACCAGAGCACTGCTCCTGGGGTTCTGTGTCTTCCCACTTTTCTGACAAAGCTTCCCTTGGTAATTTATCTGGAGCAAACAAACAGTATCTGCTATGACTCCAGATTTGCTGTCCCAGGAAACCTCCTCACTGGCCTCTTGGTGGGGAAAAGGAGGTTGTTGCTATTGCACACCACGCCCCAGCTCCTGCACTAACAGCAGGACCAGTCATGCTGGGCCTGTTACTCCTCTGGAAGGGACCAAACCCTGACATAATCCCAGGGGGATGGCTAAGTAGGGATGATTGGACCACTGGTGAACAAGCAACCCAGCAGGACATTGCGTGTACCTACAGCACTTCTACTACCTCCCCAGAGGAAGTAGCATTCATCAGCCTGGGAGAGGTCCCAAAAACCTTTGGAAACCTTTGGAAAACCAAAGAAAGTCAGTGACTGGAACTTGTTCAAAGAAAGTCCCTCATGTCAATTTTCATGCATTGAGTGAGATGTTTACATTAGGTGAGAGACTGACCATAGCTATGCAGCTTGGAAGAGACAACTCCTAGGTAAGAATCTGTCTGACTCCTTGAAATTTTGCTGAAATAGCCACACGTTGAAACCCAGTCAGCTGGTGTGCCTTCCCACCTAGAAAATAAACGTGAGCAATCTTATATAATTATAATAATTAGCATTTGTAGTACGATTATGCTTTGATGCAACCCATTTTATGTGGCTTTTTATCATTGTTCTTTAATTAAAAAGATCTCCAGCTATTGAGATCAGCATGAATGTGTCACACCCAAACGAGTGAGAAAGCAACTTTACCCCAGATCCTAAAAATAAGGGTTATTCAGAATTTGGTTACCACTGAATCTGGCAGTGCTTGTAGCAGGGACTTGATTTGCACTTGTGCCTGTAGGTACCACCCTATGCTTGGCAGATAAGGAAAAGAAGCAGAGCCAGTAAGTGTCCTAAAGCCACAGCTGGAGCTGGGATCTGCCATGCTGGGTCTCAGTGCTCTGCCAGATCCAACAAACTCTGTACCTTTCCTATTGTAAAATTTGCAGATGTGAAAAACAGACTATGAAACAAGCCAGAATTCCCTTTGTTTCCCCTTAACCTTTTTAACAAAGAAATTCCATTAAAAGAATGTGGTGTATTCCAGAATGTATAGATTTTAAGCAGCTTGTGAAGTACAGTCATGGAACTGCAGCACACAACAAGTGTTTGAAGGTGCTTAACATTCATTCCATCTTTGTTCTTATTTAATTAGTAAACATCTTCAAAGGGAACTGCCTGACTGCTCAGGCAAAGGGCACAAGCAGTCCAGCACTGCAACAGGCAAATAAATGTTTAAAGGAAGATATTTGGAACATACAAGAGGCTGGGGTTTTTTCATGCAAAAAGGAGAACCAAAACCTTTCTGTGACTCACAACCCTAGTTAAAGACAGGGCAAAGCTGTTCCTGTTCTGAAGGTTGCTGTGGCACTAGGGCGTTCGTTTACAAAGAACTGTGTCTATAATATGCAGATTTGTGCTGAAATCCACTTGGGATTTGCAACTACATTAGCTACATCAATACTGTTTTCCATGTGAACAGGTTTTTTTGTCACTGGTTATCACAACAATCTCAGAAATATTGACCTATTGGAAAATAGTGCCCCAAGACTCACAGTGAGCTATTTCCAGGCTTCTGCAGAGTATTGCTGTGCACGTCTCAGCATTAAACTGGCTGCAGAAAGGACTGGAGAAAGCCCTGGCTGTGTAAACCAGAGACCTCTTGAAACCAAAAGGTTTCTACGTAGACAGGAATAGCTCCTACAGGCAGACAGGGTCAAGCTTTGATCTTTAAAGTTAAATAACAGTCTGCTCTCCCTCACAGTGTCTAAGTATCTTGAGAAGTCTGTTTTGCAGGCTTGGTGACCAGGTCCCTGATGCTCGTGGAGATAGGTGGAAGTCAGGCACATAAGCACCCCTGTGGCCTCTGCTGGTGGCCTTTCCTGGATGAGCCACACAGTACCTGTCCTGCTCTGAGCTGGCGTGGGACACTGGAGAAGAAGCTGTTGTGGGGCTGGGATGGACAAGGCTGGGATGGAATCTGGGCTATGAATAGGAGGGGTAGAAAGGCAGGCGTCTACTCCCCTCACTGTTCTGATGGGGCTAGAGAGGAACTGGGTGACAATTTCTTGAACAATGCCAGAAACCTTCAGCAGAAGTCTTCCATCACCAGACAAAAAGAGATCAAAGGCACTGCCAAAGAATCATGGGCAAAATGAGGCAAAAGCCCCTCCATCAAATGCTACAGTTCAAGAAAATATATGAAGAAAAAATATTGGAGAGAAAAAGGAGGGCTGTTATTATGTCATCTGACTGTCATGTAAATTCAGTTCTGGATAACCACAAATTTTCCCTAGGCTTTCGAAATCTTTCAGTGCAATCTGGATTCACTCTGCAATTCATATTTTATAATCCTTCCTTTTTGCCACCTGTCAATCACCTGCAGTTTGAATGCGAGTTCTTTTTGGCAGAGACATTTTTATGGCATAGAAAAGTTCAGACTGGCACCACAGTTACTTCTCCATGCTGGAACATCTGTAGACCCTTGAAACACCATTTTAAAAATCAGTGAATTTGTAAATCCCATAAAAAGAATATTTAAGCACCCACAAGACATTTTAGGACTATTAGATACTGATGACTCAAAAATTAATCATTGCTGATTAAGAGAATTTTATGAGATGAAATAATGGAGTAATAAATATCCAAAGATTCTTTACTTTAAAATTATTATCATGGAGCCTTATTTTATAATTGCAAATCATAAAACTTAGAGCATATACATAAAGCACATAATCCATATAGAATTTGAGAGTAGGGCTTATGTCTGTAATTAAATAACATGAGCAAATCTAGTCAGGAGATTGTCTTAAAATGAAAAGCCACAAACAGTTGAAGGAGATTTTTCAATACCTTCTCTCCTGAGATAGACCCATAACAAAATTTAAAATTTCAAATATTAAAAATGTGAAAAAAACATGTGGATTTGGCTTTTGGTTTTCGGTTGCTGCTTTTTTTTTTTTGGTAGGCTTTGTTCTTTTAATGGAACTTTCCCATGATTAAAGGAAAAACAGAACTGTTGCTAAAGTTTCCATAGGAAGTACTTATCATTTCCCAAACAGCTCTCATCTTCTTTCTCTTGATTCATACTTTAGATTGAAGCTGTCTAAATCCTGAGTCCCAAAATGGTACTTAAGCACTGTGAAAAAAAAGGGAATAATAAAATAATGCTTGGTGGACTATATATAACACTATGTGACTTACGGGCTAATACCTGTCCTGTTATTATTTCTCTGCTGTGGTTAAGCAGATGACCTCAGGACAGCAGGGAATTCACTAAAATAATCCTTTCCTCTCCAAGAGTTAAAACCCCACTTCTCGAACATACGAACTAGAAATGAAATGAACTTTTGCAGCCTTCTCTTTGCCTTAAAAGGACTCCTCTCTCAGCAGCCACCAGAGTCCATTAGCTGGGAAAGCAGGCAGGTGTAAAAGAAGTTCATGTTTAACCTCACTGGGTTTGAAAGCCAGCGCTGAAGTTTATCAGCTCACAAGCCCGTGAAGGGAGGAAAGGCAGAGAATGGGATTTAGTCAAAGACTTACTCAGAGTTAACACAGGCCACTGGCGCTAATAAACAAACATTGCCAGACATCAAAAGGAAGTAAGTAAATCTGGGAAGGTTTAGTCCAAACAATGGAAGGGCAAGCTAAGCCTGTTGCAGGGTGGGCAGTGGGGCGGGTGACTTAGAGATGTTAACCCTTGCCTGGGCCACAGAGGCATCATAAAGAGAGGATTGAACCCCAGATTTGTTCTAGAGAAGCAAGAAATTTTTGCCCTCAAAGTCAGAAAAACCCTACTTTCTGAATGTCAAATCTCCTTGGTTCTCCACCTTAAATTACTCATCTCATGTAAGCTTGGGAGTCAGCCCAGCGTAAAGATTAATGAACCAAACCTGATTTCAAGAGTTGAAATCTGTCAATTTTCACACAGTGCCCAGGCAATCAGTGAGTGATGGCCTTGCAGCAGAGGCCATGGCTGCTTGGCACATCAGAGCACGGAGTTTTCTATATTTGGGAGAAAATCTCCTCTGCAACCAAGCAGTGCGACTGCAGCACATGGAGCTTGGTGGTGGGGAAGCTGTGAAGATGTAGCAGCACTGCCTTTTGCAAGAATGTCCCTGAGGTCTCTAGCAGCTTTTTGAGGAGCACACAGTTCCCACATCTTCCTTGTTTAAAGGGCATCTCCTCACCTTAGGTCTCTTCCCTAGGTAGGACCACAACCAAATCGTGTACTACGTACCCAAATCAGCAGAGGGGCAAAAGTGTCATTCACTCATCTACAGCTTCCTGATCTGTGTAACTCCCTTTGTCTTTTTTCATCTTCCACTTTGAAATACCAGTTTTGCTCTGCCTGTAACATAGTGCCTTGTGAGCACAGCTCCGACAATGACTCCATGGAGGACATATGTGCACCCACACTCTGAAAAAGACTCTTCCTGAAGGAAAAGGCTTTGAGGATACAGCCAGAAGCTGGGAGAAAGGAAATCTCTTCAGTCAACAGGGCTGTTTTGTCTCAGAACTGTGGGTGGACATCCATGCTCAGAATGGTCATCTGAAGCAGCAGAGTTCAAGATGGGCTCCACCAAGCTCAGCCAAGGGTCTCCTTCCAAGCCCAAGGAGCAGGAGCCGCCACCTCGCACTGGATGCCCTAAGACTGACCTTCCTTCTGCAGAGCCAAACCTTGTTCTGAGCACTTGGGAAAGTTGGGTCATGCTTCCTCTCACTGAGGCACAATCTCATTTTTTTGGAGGCTGAGGTGGAACAGGAGGCACTGGGGTGAGTAGTGCACTGCTTCCAGAGGTCAGAGCCCTCCCCTCTGGGCTCATCAGGGCCAGATCTCCCATGGGCTCCTGCTGTGCATCTCCCCAAAGTTTTTTGTGTCACCCTGTTCCTGAAAGAAAGAACTACATGACGATGTCTCCACTGTAAGGAATGGAAAGTTGCCCCTCAGCTCTGTACTTCAAGTAGGAAGACAAAGAGATGAACAGGAGGCATTACACAGCTTCTCTACCTTTTGCCCAGGAAAAGTAAAGAAAAGGGAAAATCTACAACTTCTTCCTAGCAGCTGGATGCCTTTGATGCATGCTCTCCCTCCTGAAGGGTGTTCCTCTGGTTGGAAGCACAGGCACTGCCTCCAAAAGGCTGCCTGCAACTTATCCCACAGCAAGGGGCAAGTGCGTGAAAGGGGGACCAGAGAAGAGAGACTGAAGGATGCAGAGAGCACAGAGGCCCCAGGCATGACAGACAGGTGTGATCAGGTAGGTTTTGCTGATCACCATGGCATTGTGTCTGCAGGGCTTAGGGCTCCTCTCACATTGCTCCCTCTGCCATTTCACAGCAAGGACAGCCAAGCCAGAAGTGTCTTGCTCCAAAGGCAGGTGATACATTCAAAAAAAAAACAACATCAAGGAAAGGGCCCCCGTAGAAACCACAATCAACATAGAGTTTTAAATAACATCATGCATAATACATTGCAAACTTCCACCTCCAAGCGAGAGAGAGATGGCTGAAAAGGAATGTAAACTGAGCCAAAAAGAAAGCAAGGCTTTTTCCAAAAGACAAAGGCTAGCAAATCTGTAAGGGCTTGCAATCTGCTGTAGCACAGGTTGTTTGAAGGCTGGGATAAAAAATAGCAAGCCAAAAAGGCCCCAGAGCCTGAGGATTATTAACTTTTTTGTCTCTGCAGTTTTTTCTTTTTGTTATTTCTGCTTAGTCAAGGCTCGTTTTGGCACCTCACGAACTCACATCTGTTGCCGGGAGCGCAGGCACAGACCACCCAACACAAAGCAGCCAGCGAGTGCTGAGCCACAGCTCCAGGTGGTTCCAGCCTCGCCTCCTTCCCACCCTCCCTGCCTCCCAGCTCCCTTTCCATCAGCCAGGATGTCTTGTCAGGTGCCGTGTCACCTCAGATCTCTTTCAGATCACGGTGTGCCGCCTTCCTTTGTCAGGCAAGGTAACGCAATGACAGGATGATGTGCAACGGGACCATGTTTCTTTTATTAGGATCGTGTACCTGCTGTCACTTTGGATAAGGACTATCTATTTCAAGTGGTTTCCTGCGAAGTCAACAGGGCTGAGTTTCTCTGAGAGGTCATAAGAATTATCTGGAACTTCCAAGTGTGTCTATTCAGACCTGCATCCTCTATCACAGCACGGCCAGCTTTGCTACTTCAAGATCCCATCAGGTACATAAGCCCTAAAGCAGCCACCGGAAGCCCAAAGAACATAAGCACATATTTAACTTTGAGCTAAAGGATTCCTCTAGACGTCAGTTTTATTACCCCTGTGCTTAAAGCTAGGCACATGTCTTTTGTGGATCCTAACAGCATCAATAATTTACATTGTGGAAGCAGCTAGAGGCCCCATTTATGTTGAGATTGTTGAACAAACAAAATAATTGACAGTCTCTGCCCTAAAAATCTTTCAGACTGGAAAGTGAATCTGCAATTCCCTTTGTAGCTTGCTTTTCCCAGATTTATTTTTCTCTCATATTTAATCCAACTTAAACACTTCCGTGCAGCAACATCAGCATGTTATTTTTAAATTCAGCTTTTCCTGACTAATGAGAAGAAGTGACCCTCATCTTTATTGTTGGAAAGAGCAGAGGCAGCTGGGCTCAAATGCTGAAAGATTTACTGAAGAGAAACCGGTAATGTGGAGGCACAAACTGAGATATGAGCCAGGAATTAAGATGCTTCTGAAATACTTTTGTGAGCTTTCAGCACTACCACAGGCTTCTTGTCAGATCAGCTGTTTGCCAGTCAAGACAATAAAAATGCACCCTCCAGATTAATTCTCCCCCAAGAATTTAGGCTTAAACCACACAGGATGCTTTGCTGACTGTATTTGGCTATATAGGAATTAGTATCAGCCTTCTTGCAATGTGGAACAGATGCAAAAGCAACATAACAACCAGAACAAAGCAGCTGGGTCTCCATTTCCCCACTGATATGGTCTTGTGCTGTTCTATTTCCTGTCTCTTAGCAGTTCTAATCCCATACAGAGTAGGATCCTGGAGACAGAGCATCTCTGATGATCAGGTGTCTTGCTGCAGAGTCTGAGTGTTTATGTGTGTAATTGTCATGAGGTGTCCTTGTTCACTTCTCTTCCCATCAGGGCAGCACCCCTCCTCTGCAAAAATACTGACTCTCATTTTCCACAACTGTTGTGGTCTCAGCTCTGGACTGTCACTTGTCCAATTCTATAACATGAAGCCCCATACTGCATCCTGTGGCCCAGTTACTGCTGAGGAAAGTGGAAAATTGACTGTCTGGGTAGTTTTTATTTCGTTTTTGAAGTACACCCCACACTATCTACAGTACAGTAAAGCAGATTCCTTTAGCACAGTGTTACCCCACTGACTCATAGTAAATTTATCATCCTCTAAAATCCCCCAATCCTATTTCATGATAGGAAAAGACTGGTTAGAAAACACCAAGTTTCCTCTTTTTCAGGAGACTGACAGAACTATTTAAGGGTTTCTACAGTAGCTGTTGTTTTTATCACATCCTTAGTGTGCACAAAGTTGACCACATTCAATAGTCTTCTTAATTAAATCTCAGTAGCTGTAATATAATAAGAGCTGAAAGCAAGACAAGATAAAACAATAAATAAACATTTTTATTAGATTTCAGGTTTTCTATGGAAAAGGACTAGAGCACCCACACTTTTGTTACTGGTTCCCAGTCATTCCCGTGTTAAATCCAGTGCTCTCCCAGGCAGATGCCATCTCCAAAAGGTAACATCCCACTCAGCACAAGGAGATGAAAAGAAACCCGTGTTCTTATTACATGTAAGCATTTCAGTAGCATCCAGAGGCTCCAGCTAGGGCCTTCAAAAGCAAGACACAGCTCACCTGTAACATCTCTGCTGAGCCTCAAAAGGTCAGGTTTAGCCTCCAAAGGTCCTTGCTGAAGAGCAGCAGTAAAATCAGCACCAGTCTCAGCCCAGCTGCCTAGGAGAACAGCTGAGATTGCCTCTGACACAAGAAATATTTATCTTATAAAGTACCAAATTAAAGACATGAAACCTTTCTTTAGGGAAAGGAGGGAAACACCAAGCCACACTCCCTATCACACTACCTCCTACCCCTCACACCTGCCATGCACCTCTTACAGTTGCCCTCACTGAAATTTTTATTTTTTCAGCCCAATCAGAAGCTGAGTTTGCAGCTTTCTCAACTTGTCCTCTTCCAGTGACGACTCCTGAGTGCTCTTGAAAAGCCCCATCTGATCCGAGGATCAGAACCACTCCATGCACATGGCCCACCTGGCACAAAGAGGTGCGGCTCAGAGGGAGAACAGCTGGAGTTCTAAAGATCCCCATTTCCAACTCAGGTGCTCCCTCAGCCACTGATCCCATCTGCCTGGAGTGACCAGTGGTAGCCATCCCTTTTTCCAGACACCCTAGGCCAGGAGCTCCCACACGCTGTCCTCTTCAGTGACGCTTTGCTCCAAAGTTGGGGTACAGTGGCACTGTGATCCACGCACAAACCCTGACACGGAGGAGGCACCATGGAGTTTGCTCCTTGGTGTCTCCAGGCTCTCCCTATGCTTTTCCTATTCCTCCATGAAGCCACCAGCAAGCACCTTTTGCCCTTGTGTTCTTCCATACCTTTGGGACTTCAAAGATTGGCTACACTTTTAATTTAGACCTCAGTCCAGCAGGCCAGAAATAAGCAATACTTCTCCTTCCATAAAAGTGAAAACCCTTCCCGTGATAAGGGTAGTAATAATAACAGTAATAGTAATAATAATAGTGATAATAGTAATAGTAGTAGTAATAATAATAATAATAATAATAACAATAATAATAGTACCAAACCAAAATCAAACAATCCCCCCCGCAAAAAACCCAACAAAAATTCCAAAACAAAAATCCACATTAATTGCTGATTCTGGGGTAAGGATTTGAAGCCATTTCCTTAGTTCCTACATATATTTGACAGTACTGATTTAGACTTTTGGTCCATTTCACCCTGTTGGTATATATTAAATTGTGAGATCTGACTAGTTTTTTAGGTCTTTTATTTTAGCAAGGATGGTTCAAGTAGGGGTGTAAGAAGTTGATCCTGTGGAATTTGTCTGTGGAGCAGAGGAAGCAATCTACACAAAAAAGATTTCTTTCTCTTTTACATTTTCTATTGAATTGTATTTAATAGAAAATATTAGAAACCACACTATATTCAGGAGAAAATCCTTCCTTTGTTATATCTTTCTTTGGGATGAGCAACCCTCTGACAGATCTGTTTCAAGCAGAACACTGAGGTGCTACACTGTAATTATTTGATTTCTACCTTCCTGAGATCAGCTTTCTAAGAAGTTAAATGTGTGCCTCTGATTTACTAAAGGGGTGCCAGTGACGGAGAAGATCCAAAACCAGCCAACAGCATTAGAAAGACTTCCCTCAAACTGACTGGGGTCTGGATCAGACCCAAAGACAGTTGGTCTGAAGAAAAAGAAAAGAAGAACAGAATTTGAGTATTCCCCAAGTGTCAGAGACATAAGCAAGGCTGCATGTAATGGAAATAAGGAAAGGCTGACTGATAGAGATAATGCAGCAGTTTCCTTACAAGCTTTTCTTTGTTCCTATGATTCAGGACAAGCCAGTTTCTGCCAGATTAGCCAAGTACCCATCTTCCTTTCAGGAGAAGCTGTGGTGAGCATCAGTAAAGGCTGAATATACCACAATGCAGAACAGCTCTGCTGCTTGAGGTGACAGCCTTCAGCAGGGAGCCTGAGCCAGTGGGGCTGAACAAGGGGCAGGCACACAGCAGCGCTGCCAGACACGCAGCTGTATTTGCAGTACACAGGCACCTGCACTACCAGACAAGGGGTACAACGAAATTTCTCTCACCCAAATGCTGATCAAAGAGCACTGAGATATTCCAGGCCAAGGCAACGATAATCCAGCAACATGTTACAAGTGTTGGTACAGAAGCAACAGCCCCAAAACAATCCAAAGGTGACAAGTAGCAACAGGACATTGGGAAATGACTCAAAGCTGCATTAAGGGAGGATCGGGTTGGATATTAGGAAAAATTCCTTTACTGAAAGAGTGGTCAAGCATTGGAACAGGCTCCCCAGGGAAGTAGTGGAGTTACCATCCCTGGGTAGACATGGAACATCATGATATGGTTTACTGGGCATGGTGGTATTGTGTCAAAAGTTGGACTTGATGACCTTGGCAGTCTTCTCCAACCTTAATAATGCTATAATTCTATGATTACTGCTGGTGCTCTACAGATCAACAGGTACAAACCCCTAAAAAATCCCACAGCTCTTTTAGAAGCATGAACACAAAGTTATGATAAAACTCCATTCTTTTGNTCCTTTACTGAAAGAGTGGTCAAGCATTGGAACAGGCTCCCCAGGGAAGTAGTGGAGTTACCATCCCTGGGTAGACATGGAACATCATGATATGGTTTACTGGGCATGGTGGTATTGTGTCAAAAGTTGGACTTGATGACCTTGGCAGTCTTCTCCAACCTTAATAATGCTATAATTCTATGATTACTGCTGGTGCTCTACAGATCAACAGGTACAAACCCCTAAAAAATCCCACAGCTCTTTAGAAGCATGAACACAAAGTTATGATAAAACTCCATTCTTTTGTAATTTCGTGCTGCCTACATATATCTTCCCCATTGATATCCCCTACAAATCACCAAGACATTCCTCATCCTTGGTGGTGGCCGCATATGTGTGGGAGGAAAGCATGAACCAATTACTGTTTATAAAATGGTTTTGATTCCTAAAAGACTAACTCCCTCTATAAACATACCACATGACTTAAGTTTTCTTTTGGACTCCAATGATTGATGAATTTTCAGTCTGGAAATTCCATTTTGATTCAACTAAGTCAAAACTGGGCACAAGAGAGGCCAGAGAATTTCCTGCAGCAGGTCTCATAATCAGATTAAAACCTGTGGTTGCATCTTAAAATCACAGAATTCTTTAGGGTGGAAAAGACCTCTAAGATCATTGAGTCCAGTCGTTAACTCAGCACTGCAAAGTCCAGCACTAAACCATGTCCCTGAAGAACAACATCTGCATGTCTTTTAAATCTCTCTAGGGATTGTGACTCCACCAATTCCCTGGGCAGTCTGTTCTAATGCTTGAACACCCTTTCACTGAATAAATTAATAAATTATTCCTAATATCCAATTTAAACCTCCTCTGCCACAATATGAGGCCATTTTCTCTTGTCCTATTGCTTGTTACTTGGGAGAAGAGACCGACTCCCACCTGGCTACAGCCTCCTTTCAGGAGTTGTAGAGAGGTAAGTTCCCCCTGAGCCTCCTTTTCTCCAGGCTGAACACCCCCAGCTCCCTCAGCTGCTCCTCATCAGACTTGTGCTCCAGTCCCTTCCCCAGCTCCATTGCCCTTCCCTGGACACACTCCAGCCTCTCAATGCCTTTCTTGCAGTGAGGGACCAAAAACTGGACACAGGACTGAAGGTGTGGCCTCACCAGTGCCCAGTACAGGGGGACAATCACTGTCCTGGTCCTGCTGGCCACACTATTTTTGATGCAGACCAGGTGCTGTTGACCTTCTTGGCCACCTGGGCACACACTGGCTCATGTTCAGCCACTGTTAGCCAGAGGATCTTTTCCTCTGGGCATCTCTCCAGCCACTCTGCCCCCAGCCTGGAGCACTGCATGGGGTTGTTGCGACCCAAGCGCAGGACCTGGCACTTGGCCTTGTTGAACCTCACACAATTGGCCTCAGCCCATCAATCTAGCCTGTACAGATCCCTCTGCAGAGACCTCCTGCCCTCCAGCAGATCAACAGTCCCACCCACCTTAATGCTGTCCACAAACTTACGGGGTGCCCTTGATCCCCTCATCAATACCATTGATAAAGAGATTAAGCAGAACTGGCCCCAGTACTGACCCCTGGGGAGCATCACTGCTGACTGGCCGCCAGCTGAATTTAACTAAATTTGCATGTGGCAGCAGAGGTAGCAAACAAAAGAGAAGTGTTTCTTTTTTTTTTCCCAGAGAAAGAGCTGATACTTGAAAGAGTTTTAGCATGAATCTCTCAGTGATTTTAATAATGAAAAACATTTTAAGAGCCCTACTCTAAGTTTTCATTTAGGGAACATAGATCTGTTCTGCCTGTCGTATCTGCTACCATTTAGGGTAGAAGGTTTTTTATCCTTCTTCTTCTTCTTCCCTGGCCCAAGAACCACAAAATGGCTTTTCCTGGAATGGCTCAATTGCATGTAACTATAAATTAAAGATGAGCTATCTCTATACTGAAGCCCTGTTCAAGACCCACATCAAAACATGTCTGTCCCACATTTACAAAATGCATATTTGCTTCATGCTAAGAAAACTGACATTTGCAAGTGGCTGTGTGCTTTGTGCTTCACTGAAAAAACAAGTTTTAGCTGTGGTTTGTGAAAGGTGGGCTTCTCTCACCAGAGGCACACACTTTCCCAGGAAAGAAAGCACTGGTCTCATTAAGATCCAGTTGAGGATGAATTGCCCTGCTAAGAGGAATGTTTTGCAAGTTCAGTATCTAAATAATGAAGAAAAACACAGAACACTCAAAATAATAAGACCTGCCATTCATACATGAGTTTAACCTGGAAGGCTGAAGCATGGCAGGTAGGAAAAAATTGAAAGCATTTCAAAGTGCCAGGCAAAACTCTAAATGTATCTTCCCACAGTGACATCTGCCCACCCCTTACCATAATGGAAAGTGTGTCTCAATCATATCAATATTTTCCCCAAGTCCTCTATGCCTTCATATCAAAAGTTATAGGAAAAAAAAGTCATGCAAATAAACATATGGAAAATGAAATTCAGAACTCTTAAAATCAGTGGCAGTTTTGCCACTGGTTTCAGCAGAGCCAGATTTCACATGCAGATAACAAAGCAGGTCACCAATGTCCACGTCAGACTACTTCCAGACTCCATGAATGGAAGCTCCTTTAGGCAAAGGGAGCTGGGCTTTTACCTTTCTTAAGTCCTAATTCAACACGGTACTTAAAGCCCTTGAGAGAGAGATTATTCAGTGTTACACTAAGGAAGCACTTATCCAGCTGCAACCTAAGTTTGTATCTCCAGGGAAAACACAAAAGTGAAAAGGGATGAGTCCTCTCTGGGAGGAAGGCAAGACTGAATTCTCCCTAACCCTTCTCTCAAATGCATGTTGCTTTCTGGTATTTGAGTGAATGAAGAAAACATTTCCCTGGTTTGGATCCTAGATAATGAGGGACTAAAGGAGGAAATGTCTCCAGGCTATCTGCTGAGCATCACAATTCTGTCAGTGGTGGCACCCTCAAAGCTCAGCAGCAGTCCTCATGCTTTGGGAATCCCAAAGAGCAGGAAAATCCTCTGAAACCCAAGGTTTGCAAGGTACCACAAGAGCCCAGATGAGGTTCAGAGTGGCATTGTCCAGTCTTGCCCATTTTTCCCACACTGAAGCAGCCACCAGCTATTCAGTCTCTGAGGAGACCTGAGTTCAGTCACCATGACAACCTTAAAACCTGACCTCTCCATAATCCCCATCCACCAGAAGGAAAAAAAGTCTCTAAAAACACCCTTCTGGTTGAAAACACCTTCCTGCATAAGACACCACATATCCTACCTTTTGAGGTCAGGTGGTATAGAAAGGGTTAACCAACACCCAACAAACGGGCAAGCTGTTCTTTTTCAGTGTTTCCAGTTTTAGAAAGTCCCAGTCAGTTCTCTGGATAGAGCACATTTTTAAAGAAAATGGGCCAGAAAGTCCTCTACAGATGAGTCACACTGACAATGCCAGCACAGAACAACGGAGTTGTTGTCCTATCAGGGCTAAGCCAAAAATAGTTGTTTTCATAAGGCTTTTACCTGATTCTCATTTCTCATTTGCACTGAGGTCCAGTGGGGATGGGAGAACCAGTTTAACACTTAACTTTTTAAGATGTGTAGCAGAAGTATATTACTGGAAAGGATGTAGCAAATGAGATTGGTGGCAAATTACTACAGTATTGGCAGAAGAGGTGACTGTGACCTTAGAAAGTGGTAGGCAGGTCATGGCATCATTCTGGGTTTCTGCCTATCTAATAAAATCTTTCTGTATGCATTGTAAGTATTCCTCTTTTCATGTAAGTACCCCAACACTTGTTTATGAGTGCCTATGAAAGGTAAGCCTACTCTGGTTATTATTACTGACCCCAGCAGTCACATTGCTCTTGAAATAGAAGTCCATAATGACTGCAAAATCATTCTCAATCATCTTTTTATTTCCTGCATTTCATGCTTATACAGGCTTTTCATAAAAAGCAAAACCCAGAGTCTTGGAGGGACATAAGAGTATGCTACAACTAACATACACAGGACAAAACTTTGTTATATCCTTGCAGTCCAGGTATCTTTTTATCACCCTCACCTCCAAACCCATCTGTCCTGAGTTAAGTTGTGTGCCCAACCAAGAGAAAACCATGTCATGTCATGGCAGGGCTGTTTGGCCTACATTCAAAGTGGGCCATGGTTTTAAATGCCTGAATTAAGACATGATAAAAGGAGTAAATTTTCAGAAGTATTAAATATCTGCCCATAAAGAGAGACAAAAATAGAGAAAGAAATTTTAAAAAGCAACAATTCTTTTTCAGTTAGAACACTAGGAAAAAACCCAAAACACTAAAGCCTATATTAAGTCTCTGACATGAAAAACCCTTTAGTAAGCCACACAACACTCAAAGATGTCAGATAAATAGTATAGTAACTGGCTGGCATAGAGAAATCAGCCTTCAAAACTGCTGTGGAGAAGATGGCAGAGCCCAGAAGTTGAATATTTCAAGTGGTTACACATATCCCTCCCTGGAAGCTGGCAGCTAACCCTGTACACATTTTTTAAAAACCATTATGGAAGTCGTCACGTTCTGTGACATGTTGATCAAGGTTCCCCACCAAGCAAGGGGCTTTACTTAACCTCAGACCTGCTTTTGAGTTGCACACATCCAAGCACAAACATACAAACACAAGTCAACAGACCCACAGTGTCATGAAGCCAACGATATTCTTTCAAAGCATCAGGCTGGGAGAGGGGGCCAGAAGCTTTTGGCAGTGCTCAGACCTCCCAGTCTGAGAGGAGAGGCTCTCGGGTTGCTCAGTGCACATTTTGTCAACTGATTTCAGAGCTTGGGAACGTGACAAGAGCTTTGTAACCCCCCCTCCAAGGATCCTTGGTGAGCATAATGAAAGAAAGGGGGGTGAGAAGATGCAGGGCAAGGAGAGGGGACATTTTTTCCCCCAGCCCCTCAATCCATCACAGAGCATTCATTTTCAGCACTTTAGGGCTACTCTTATTCACATGGTTCTTCACTTTAACATGCTGCAAACCTGTTGCAAACACTTATGCAGCTGCACCAACTAGAGCAGTTCAGCTATAGCATTGGCACCTCAGTAAGGGTTCATGTCCCTTCAGGTCTAGTTTTGTTAAAAAGCACAAGATGCAAAAGACTGGATGGATACAGAAATAGGTACAAAGAACATTCAGGACAGAGAAAGGGCCATCCTACACACCAAGCCCTCTGAGATACCAAAATAATCCCTGGTGCCTCCTTCTTTGTTTAGACCAAGTGCCTTATGCCCATGGGAGTCCATTTTAACAGGACATGAAGACACACCAATGTGGTACAAACAGGTAGGATCAAGGTCCACCTTCTACTTTTCAAGCCAGACACATTTCTAAGCTTAGTACTTTAGCCAAAGACAAGCCAGCTCCTCTGGAGATAATCTATCACGTCAGTGTAGAAAAGCAGAGTGCTGATGATCTCTTGGCTGACCAACCAGGCTTCTTTCTATGGTAAGACGACTGTGTAAGTTGAAAGAAGTTTTTATTCCCATTTATCTGACACTTGTGAGAGTGCATCTGGAACATTGTGCTCAATTTTAGGTTCCCCAATACAAGCAATGTATTGACATAATGGGCAAAAATACATTTCATCTATAATTCATGTGTGCTGGATTCCAGGACAGCTGGTTTATGCAGGATGAGCTTTCCAGCATTGAATCAGATCAATTTTAGCTGGAATTTTAAGGGCAGAAAAATAGTCATTTTTTCAACAGCAAGCAGTACTGGTTTGACTACAATGGATGCCTTTTTTATTCTTAATAATAAAACAGACACTGGTACAGATGTGTACAGACATAGCATAGACACTATTATGTGACAAGCAAGACACTGAAAATCAGGTTTCATACCATTTGTGTTTAATATTCCCATATTTTTGAGCTGTCTTTCCTTCTGTGCTTTCTTCCTCTTCTCACAAACAGGAAGATACAGCACACTTTTTAATTTTATCAGCAGCAAACTAAGAATCTCCTGTACTTTGCAGACAAGAATAAAACTCCTCCCCGGTCATTTAACATTTCTTTCACTATCTGAAGTTCAAGGGTTTTTTCCCTTCCTTGCCACACGAGAGCAATAATAGAAACTCAGCAAACAAAGGATTTTCAAGAGAGACAGTATCTGAAAGCAGTACTTGAAAGTTTAATAGAAATTGCAAAATTCACATCTGCTGTACCTCACCACTGAGGCTCCCATATTCCAAAACCTTCATCTTGTCCATACACGTAAATAAGACAAGTTGGTTCCATCCCTTGGCGCTGGAACCACCTGCCCAGCAGCTCGCATCCAGACAGCCAAGCCCTTTCACATCCCCAGAACAAGGTGCCTGCAGCCTAATTACTACTGGTGATGGCCTCTGGCCAGTGTGCATCCCCACATGGTGCCCAGGCATAGTCTGGAGAAGCTCCAGCTGGGGCTGGAGCCGTGCTAACAGCTTACAGAATGGACAGGTATACAGCAGTGCTCAGGGTTATGCCTTGTCCCTATTTAACCTGCCGGGATAAACCTGGCCACAACTTCCTACAGCTCTTGCATTTCCAGACTTTTCCCCTCTCTTGGTCATCACAGAAGAATGGTGTCTGCTGAGACAAAGCTCAACTGCACTTCAAGAATTTTGTCAGCAAGGGCTGGAAAACAGCTGGTCAGTACATAAACTCTTAGACTTTATTGTTATTATTTATCACACCTGGCTGTCTAAGGTGTCTTTTAAGGGCTAAGGTGACTGTTGTTTCTCCAGGAAGCAGACTGGTAGTCACATGGGGAGGAATAGGGGGTAGAACCTGAAGTATCTGTCAAGTTCTGGAAATAAAATATTAGACAAGAGGTGACAGATCAAATACTGCATGTCTGTCACTTACAATCTGGTCTCTAAAGCTCCAAAAGACACAGCTCTTATTTTAAGGTCATGTTTCCACACCCTTCTACAGTATCTTTGCACAACTTGATTGAGACACATGCCTGAGGGGCCACCTTGTACGCACTGGCCCTGCCTGCCATTTATCATCGTGCTGGAAGTGCTCATGAATTACCCTCCACATATACTGGTTTATTTAGAGATAATTTGAGTTGCTGCATGTGTGAACAGGGCCTTTCATTGAAAACCTGCAAGCAGCCAGACAGAGGGAGGGAGGGCTTGTGGGAAGGAATGACAAAGTGCTTCAAGCAAATGACACCCCAAACTGTTCCACCTCTGCAAAGCCAGCAGGTAGCCCACAGCACGGGGGAAACACCAGTGCAAACAGCTGCCACTTCTTGCTCGTCCAAAACCAGGCATTCTGCATGTTTATTTAAACTCAGCTGACTATTAAAATATACACACATAATACTGACCACGGGTATTGCAATGACATGTTTCAATGTTCCAATGGAATCTTGTTTTCTATTGACCCTTTCCAGACAGACCGGAAATAGGTAATTCTAGTGAGGAGAAAAAAAAACAAAACAAAAAAGAAAACAGAACAGAAAAATGAAGAATGAAAGAACACTTTCCTTAGCATCTTGAAATAACTTGAGATTAGTATTAACAGAGCCTGGGTGGATGCCAGGTTTCCACTTCCCTAAAGGGAAGACATATAGCTACCTGCTCTGTGAATATTAATAACAGTGCTAAGCAATGTCATGTCAATTGCCTTACAATTACAACCGTAACTACAATTACACCTTAAAATTTGAATCCATAGGTGTGGAAGAAGGACACCCATGTGCAGCTGAATGTTAACAAATCACTGTCTAGGAGGATAGTCCCATTCAGAAGCCTTACATGATCCTCCCTGGTCTTTCTACAACTTCCTATTCAGCCCTTGCTATCCTCCTCTTGCTCTTCTCAGAAGCCAAACTGTGAGCACCAACAACTGATATATGAAGGGCTTAGTCACTTGCTGAGCTGGAGCAGAAAACCCATCCTTTGGCAGTGGAGAGAAGGTATTTCCTACTTAATGTGGTGATTATTAAAATGTAAAATTCAGGTTCCAATGTAACTACTATGGTATCATTGCATAACTCCTAATATTTCAAAACTGGATAGTCTAAGCTGAAGATGTATATCTTGTTTTGGAACATGAAAGAAGCGTACAAGCCTGAGAGTGTATGTTGCTGTATATCTGGGGTAATCATGCCAAATAACTGCATTGACTAATCAACCTATATATTGATATATATGTATAATTATTGATATCAACCTAAGTCCAAAACTAGGACACTTATTGCTCTGGTCAGTGCAAACTTCACACATACCTTTCACCTAAAAGAACTCTAGCTACATCTCAGGAAGTGACAACTCCATCTCAGGACCCCATCATGGTACCAGACAGCTCCATGCAATATCACAACAGTCCATTGAAACCAAGCTCACTCCTTGGAGAGGCCTGGCTTCCAGGTA
Source organism: Aleadryas rufinucha (assembly GCA_013397815.1). Classification (NCBI taxonomy): domain Eukaryota; kingdom Metazoa; phylum Chordata; class Aves; order Passeriformes; genus Aleadryas; species Aleadryas rufinucha. The sequence goes on along the minus strand of VZTH01014991.1, from coordinate 164,064 downwards.
CTGGCAGAGAGGCCAAAACCCTGACTGCTGAATGCATGCAAGACCAAAGACCAGTCCCTGCTAAATTAAACTTGCAAGAGTAATATTAATGATAGCTCAAGCTACAGAGAACTGCACTTTAGTTCACCTAGATCTGCAGATAGGATTATTTCACCATCAACAAGAGCACCTTTAGAATTTAGGTGAAGACCATATGTCACCATGAACCATTGTCCTTTCCAGCCCAGATTTTGTTCTGTTTAACTAATTTTCACTGGTATCAATACACACAAGGATCTTCTGTTCTTTGCATGTTGACATCCATAGTGCTTTAAGCCATTGGTCTGGTGTCAAACACATTATTTCCCCATGCAGGGCAAGGGAAAAACAAAGAGTAAACAGCTTTGTGTGAAGAGATGTCTTCCAGTCTAAAGACTGGTGAAGAACACTATGTCTACCTACAAAAAGGGACAGAAGGAAGATCCAGGAAACTGCAGACTAGTCAGCCTTGTTTCAATCCCTGAGAGAACAATGGAACAAGTCCTTACAAAAGCTATTTCCATGCAAACACATTTCAAGAAGCTGACTGCTAAAAGCCAACATGGACAAACTGAAGGGTCAATCCTGCTTGACCAAGCAACATGCTCAGTGGATGAAGGGAAAATAGTGGATATCATCCTCCACTTGATTTTCACGAAGTGTTTGACATAGCCTTCCCCAAAATCCTTTTTGACAAGTCAATAAATATATGGACTGGGCAGATGAAACACAAAATGGTGGACAAACTGACTGAACTGTTCTGCTCAGAGGATCAAAAGTTAAAAGGGTCAAAGTCATGCTGGTGTCTGGGCACAAATTAATTTCTTCTGGAGTCAGTGCAATTCAGCTTTATAAGTGGTCTGGAAGGTAGGCTTGAATGCACTCTCACCAAATTTGAGGATGAGCCTAAGTTGGGTGAAGAGGTAGAAGTGCTAGAAGAAAAAGTCACCATATAGAGACCTCAACAGGCTGTTCAAATTTGGCCAGCAAGAATGAAGTTTAACATGAGGTTCATCAGAGATAAATGTCAAGTCCTGAACCTGGGGCGGAATAATCCCAAGCAGGAGCACCAGCTGGGCACTGGCTGCCTGGACAGTTGTTCTGTTGAAAAGGCACAAGGGTGTCTTGGCACACAGCAAGATGAACATGAGCCAGCCAAGTATCCTGGCAGGAATGAAGGGCAACAGCATCCTGGGCTGAATTAGTGACACTGTTGCTGGTAGATGAAGAGATGTGATTTTTCTACTCTGCTCAGCACCTGTTAGGCCACACCTGGAACACACTGTCCAGTTTCTCTCTTCCCAGTTCAAGAGACATTGAAAGCCTGGAGATGGTCCAGAGGGGACTAGGAAGATGAGGGAACTGGAGAACTTTACAACTGAATGAATTATGCTTGCTCAGACTTGAGCAGGGAAGGCTTAGCGTGGGGAAATCAAATCACTGCCTTCCAATATCTAAAAAGTAGTTCTGGAGGAGATCCATCTCTTCATGAGGATGCACTACGACAGGAGAAGAAGCAATTGGCACAAGTGGCTTCTAGGAAAGTTACACCCGAATATCAAAAAAATTCTTTCCTGTGAGAGCAATGAAACATTAGGATGAGTTGCCCGAAGAGAGTGGAGTATTTCTCACTAGAAATAATAAAGATATGAGTTGATTGGGCCTCAAATAACCTAATCTAAGGCCCTGTTTTCAATGGAAAGTTGGATCAGATAGTCTTAGGAGGTCCCTTCTAACCTAGTCTTGTCTCTGTTTCTGTGATTCCTTCCGTTATCTTCTCAAGAGATACTTTGCTATGCATTTATGTCTGGGAAGAAATTGTCCTGAGCTTTTCAATTTGGAGCAGAAAGCAGTAAGGATCCAACAGCAATTTTTTTCCATGAATGTCCAACATACAAAGATCTTTAAGATCTCTCAAGAACTCAGACAGCAGCTCCAGCTCTCACATACCCAGACTGTTAATGCCCTGGGTTGCACCCTAACCTGGACACCTGGCAGACACTCTCCCTGCCAGGTGCCTGCCCAGTCTAACCCTGCCCAGAGGGGCTGTGAGTCTCGTGCTTCTTGCTGGCCATGCCTCCCCAGCTACGGTTTTGTTTCATGCTCCACGTCACACCAGCCTGAAGCATGAGCCCTGCCCTTCACCTCATGGGCATGGTCAGGCATGCAGGGCCCAGCTTCTGACCGGGAGCAGCAACCTCTCATGGAAGAGAGGAGAAAAAGGCAACTGCTACCAGCAAAGGCAAAACCGGCTGCAACCAAAGGTCTCAGCCCACCAGAAACACCTATCATGGCTTGAGCCATGAGCCCAGGACATCAAGAGCCTCACAGATACCCTACTCCAGGGCTAGCAGCTAAAGGGTTAACTATGGTAGCAATAACAAGGCAAATGATTGAGCTGTCTAATTTTTAGCTAGACACCTTTAAACTCACCATCCCACCCACTCCTCGCCTCCCTGATAGGATCCATACCGAGATGGACATGATAAGGACGATGCGTTTATCAGTCACGGCAACATTTTCTTGCCCTGCATGTGGCAGGCAAGCAAGGCAGCAAGCAGGCTGGCAGTGAGCTGGGGCAGTGCCAGGGGCATGTGGCTGGGGAGGTGCGGGGGCCACCAAGCGCTGTCACACACCTCTGGGATGGCTTCCACCAGTGTGAAATTGTCTCCATCACGGAAGCCACACCTGAAATACCTCTCCAAAATTGCTTCTGATAAGCAGCAATTCCTACCCTGAGGACCTGGAGGCATGTCTAACCCCAAACTCCTCCCTTTCCTGGCCCCAGTCACTAGCTTGCTGTAAATGAGGGTGATACAGACACCTCCGTCGCTATTAAGTACAATGAGATGTGTGAGACAATGGGAACCTACTTGGTGCAGGAGTCTTTGAGGTACTTGGGAGGATGCCCACCTATGTTTTACTTGGCCCCATCCACAGGCTTCCAGGAGACCCTGCGTCACTGCTCCCTGTCCCAGCAACATGCCAGGGCAGCCACAAAAGCTGAGGAGGAAAGCAGGAACATTAGCAGCAGGGCAGGCAGCAGCCCAGCAGCCACCATGGAGCCACCTGGAAATTAGAAAATAGGCAGAGTAGGCACCTATTTTTATGAAAATTATCTGCAATTAGATATTAACTGATTCAGACCATGCACAGGAAGACAACATAGGCTTGAAAACAGGTATGAAGCACAGCTTCACAAAGGCAGGAAACTGATGTATGCTCATATTTATACCAGTTTCCCACATAACAAGATCCAGGAATTCACTTTCTGTCCATCCTCCCTCTGCTGAATACATTGGCTGGAAGGAACCAAACATGTCAGAGAACTGAAAGATGTTAAGATTTCAATGCATTTTGTGAAAACAGCTGAGCAGAGGAGAGAAATCCCGAAGTTGCCAGCCTAGCTTGGAGTGAGTTCATGCATTATCAGAGATCAGAGGCTTTTTATGGGGACCAGCCATGGTCCCAGGCGTATGACTACAGGGAAGGCACAGATAATCTCAGGATATATGAAATGGTGGTGGGAAGGTGACTGGCCAGAGGTCTCTGCAGGCAATTGACTCAAGTGGAAGATGGGACATGGGCCTCTCATGTCAAAGAGCAAGTTGTCAGTGCTGGTCTCTGCAAGTTCTCGTGCTTGGTAAAACATGGAAAAAGTAGATACAATCCAAAGAAACTGAAGTTTGGCTTAAAAAACGTTACAGTTTCCTCCTTACACTGACCTACACCCCCAGTGGGCACCAGTTTTCCTCCAGTGGTTTCTCAGCTCCTGAACACTTTCAATATTTCAAAAGTTTTCCCATGTTTCATAAAATCAGGAGTCTTCAGCACAAACACAAACAAAGAGAAATGTGGGATAGCCAGAATGCTCAGTGCTCAGGCAGGGTTCAGGCAGGGCTCACAAAGGTTGCCAGCACAGAGCTGGCCATGAGCAACAGGAATGCCCTTGGGTAGCCTGAGGAGGGGGCAGCCCCAGCTCCTGCATCCTCTCTTCCCTGAACAAAAGCAGTTCTAACTGCTGAACCACCTGGGCTTGCAGTAGAAGCATTTTGAGATAAATTGCTATGGATCTGGGGGCTCTCCTAAAACAGTGAGCAGATAGTGATTTGGGAATGGCTTAATGCTCTTGGCTGTGGAGACCTGCAATTCAGTTACATGGTACATCCAGGCATTTTAGAGTCTTCACTCCTAACTTTCTAGAGCTCTTTTGAGTGACCATTCACCACCTGCTAACAAGTTATGCTTGATTTTTATTAAAATCCCATCCTGATATACACAAATCACACAAAAGAGGATGTCACCCTAGAAGGACCAAGTGTTTATGGACAGGTGTGACAGTGAGCATGACAAACAATGCAGTCCTGACTGTAAAGAAAATGTAGCGGGCAATGCACTCATGCTCATGGGCAATGCAGCCCTGTTCATGTCCCCCAGCTGGTTCAAGGTTCAACCACAGAACCCAAAGCATGGAGACACAATATAATGAAGACAAATGGTATGCTGGTGTGGGAATGGTAAGAAATGGTGGAGAATCCACCTCTTATCCAATCAAATCTTCCTGTGTCCTGTCACAGGAAACTATTTCAAATATTTCACCTATGATAAAAGGGGAATATCCTAATTGAGGGTTAAAAATGGGAACTCCTATGGCTGAAAGAAGGAACATCCATCACAAGGAGATGCCACCTTCACACTGAGACAAACAACAGTTTCACCAGGAAAAAGACTACTCAGAAAGTGTCGTATTTTAAAGCTTTTCTTGGACCTGGGATGTTTTCTTCTTAACTTAGCAGACCCTGAGGTCCTTATCAATGCTGAAAGTTTAGACTACTTGGCAATCTTCCCAAACATTTTCTTTAAAATGAATAAACCTGACAAGCACAATACGAGTTACAAACTGCCTTGACTTCCAGGAATAAGAGGATGGTTTAAAGAAAGCAAGCCTGGAGCCCGATGGAAAAAGAGCATATCTTACAGCAGAGCCTTCCCATCCCCACCCGCATTTTTTCGGTCAATTTTCTACCCCCTGCACTTTCACTACCAGGCAGTTGGGATGTCTCTGTGCAGCAAGACTCATTCCAACTGGCAGCTCTGGATCAAAGAGCACTGGAAGCATTAATCAGTGTGCCTAATCATTTCCAATCACAAGAAACTTTTCTCTGTGACCTGGCATATAAACACCGAGTCATTTCATTCACTGGTTGACAGACCAGAAACCAAACAATCCTTATCGTGCCTAATTCATCTTACTCCTGTGGGTTATAGATGGATCAGCCTGCAATCCTCCAGCAGCAGTGGCAAACTTTAGGTGCTTTACTTAATCAAAGTGATTAGCAACCTGTCTGTAGTGTCTTTTATCTGTTGGTGGCAAAGTAGTTTACAAGCATTAAGTGCACCTAATTTTGTGATAGCAAAGCAAGACATGGTGACTACATTTAAAAGCACCTCCAGTGATGTGGGGGAGCTCTTGTTTTAAGGGGGTGGGGAGATTCAAGGCAGCAAGTTTTGCTGATGCATGAAAACCACTTTGAAAATTAAATGAGCGAATGGCAGAGTCAGGGAGGGAGCCCAGGAATTTTGATTGCCAGATATCTGTGCTGCCCGTAGTACCATATGGTTTGTTGCAAAAGGAAAGGAATAATCAAACCGGACATCTGTGCCCAGAGCCTTATCTATTTGGGCACTATCCTCTGGACAGCCACACTCTGAGCACAAACAAAGAGTAATGAGATCTCCTCCACCCTTGGCAGATCTGCAGGGAGACGTGGTGCCTCCTGCACTAGTTCAGGTTAATATGTGTGTGATCGCCACCTGTTTGGGAGTTTGCTCCCATAGTAACACCGATTTCTTACTTAATGCCAAGAGCAGAACAACAGCCCTGTCACTGTTGCAAGGAAAGCTGACAAAAAGCTGAGGTTGCTTTAGCTTTCCTCAGCTTTCACTTGGGTGCCCCTGACTTGGGGGAAAAAAAAAGCAGAAATAATTATGCCAAAGGTCAGCCTGTTCCAGGGCGGTTTGTTCCCGCTTTGAAGGAGAGAGATGCGAGGGGTGGCACAGAAACCTGCTGCTACACCTGACAGGCTCTCACGGATAAGGGCTGGCGATGGAGCCCTGCAGGAGCTGTTTGCAAACTTGCATGACCTGCCTTGAACCTTGCCCAAAACTATCCTGTTCTTTTCTTCAGTGCATGGTGCCAGAGGCAATCCAGCTCCCTTTCTGCTCTCTCCTGGACACCGAGCAGTATTTCTTTACCTTGAGAGAAGGTGCCTTCAGGGAGAAGTGTGGGGAGGTGAAGAAGGATGGGAAGAGATGCATGAGTGCAGGGAGACTTCCCTCCTGCATGGATGTAACCCCATCTGCCGCGGTGGAAAGTTAAATGAAGGATTTCCTTGTGGAAAGGCTGCCAACTCGAAGCTTGGGAGAGCTGGTTTTCAACACCTGCTCAGCCACAAGCTTGCTGCCTGGCCTTGCACAAGTCACTCAAAAGCCACATGTATAATGGTACTGACATATCTGGCTCCTGGAAGGAAGTCTTCGACACCGAGCTGGTTGGCTGCAGAGGATTAGGCGTCTATGAATAAATTTGGCATGAAGCAACACATCCAATGATGGCTGCCAAACAGGGCAAGAGGAGGTGCCAAAAGACAGGAGCAAATCACCCCTGAGGTCTCTGCTGCTTGAATTGCACAGCTCTGTGGGAGCCTGCTGGTGGGAGGGCAGCGAGGGGCTGCTTCACCCTCTGTTGGTCCAGCACCTGCAGTGGCTTAGCACATTATCACTCCTTGCTCCCATCTCCCTGTCCCAGGTTTCTGCAATGATTCACAGCTCCCAAACGGTGCTTTATCCCTTTGATTCCCAATCCCAATCTGCTGCAGAGGTTAATAAACATGACCAGACAAGCAGGGGACAGGCAGGACATCTGGAAGGAGTAGTACTTCCATGAGCTCCAGGGAGCAATGCCAGGGCTGGTCCCTGGGTAACTCTTCTCTCTCTGCAGATGGCTGGGGACAGGGATTTTGTACCTCTGCTTGTCATCTGGTGGTCAGGCACCAGGAAAAGGGAGGCTTTGGATATGGAGTTGTGCACAAACTCTAGGCAGCTCTCAAGAAGCCAAGCAGAACCATATCTCCCTCTAATTATGAGCAGAGAATGCTGTTTCCTTGTTGGCCTGGCTGAGACAATGTTAAATTTTGGTAGTATCTCATATCCTGGGGCTGCAAGGTCCCAGACAGGCAGGAAAGAGCCACTCCAAGGGTGTCACTGCCATGGTTACCCCAGGCTGGGCACTCCCAGCAGCATCACTGCATCAAACACTGGCGAGCTCTATCAGCATCCCATGTCTCTTGGGTTTGCTACCTTTTCTGTAGCTGCTCAGCCAGCCTGTTTCCTATCACCAAAATGGGGATAAGGACAGAAGACAGATGCAGTGCCTCAATCTCACAGTGAGAACAGCAGACAGGCAGAGACTGGAATATTCCCACATACCCATCATTCGAAAATCGTTCTTTTTCATAGATAACCAGCTCATGTTGCACCTTTCCTAGGCACTGGCTGAGGGTAACAACGAGCAAGGTCTCAGGAGATGCAACACCAAGATCACCCTTCCCTACACTGACAAGTGTCAGAAAAAAAATCAGGGACTCATGGAAGAAAAAGCACTGCAGCTTCTGCTGTAAGGCCAAAGCTGGGAATGCCCAAGTCCTGCCACAAGCCAGGAGAGATGTGGGTGAGCTCGGTGGCTCCTGGAAGCTCTGCAACCAAGCTCCCTGCTGCTAACTGAAGGTGATGTACCCTCCCTCTGGGAGAGGTTTTTGTGCTCAGCCTTGGCACTGATGGCAGGCTCCAGAGCTCAGGGACCAGAGCAGGCACCCTCTGTCTGTCTGCACTTATCTGCACTGACGGGCTCTACACAAGAACAAAGTGCTTGATGCAGCTGCAGTGACTGTGAGATGCACGCTGCTGTCACCTGAAAGTGAGCCAAGGCAAATGGGGAGAGGAGCGCTGGGGTCTCCTTTTTCCTTATTCCCTTCCAATCACTGGAAATTTGTTACTGGTGACACAAAAAATATGGTAGGATACACTAAAACACCCAAGTCTGGCCAGACAGTCAGTGCAGGATTGCTGCTGGTCTCTCCTGTCCTGACCTGCTGCATTTTTGAAGTTCACATGATTACCCTTCCCATTCTGTATTCATTCACTAATGTGATTTGAAAGTGGGTCAAAATGAAACAAGTGCCATTTTGCTGAAGCTTAAATAAAAAGGAAAAAACTGGAGATTACTAAAACCCAATGTTTGGCCTCTCCTCATCCTCACTTTTCTTTTGAAATCAACTTGTTTATGAGAAATCACTTAACTTGTGGAGTGAGTAAATGTGTTGATTAAAAAAAAAGGAGAAACTAAACAAACAAACAAACAACTTCCCCCCCCGAAAAAAAACCCCCAACACTGAAGGAAGAAAAGGGGAAAAATCACAGCTTTTTCAGTCCCATGAAATATATCTGATTCATTCAAAATTTAGAATAAAATTCAGGGATTAAAAAAGTTTATTCCACAACCCCCACCATTCTCATGTTTTCTGTAAAAACTCACACTTTTCAGATGGTTCAAAGATACATCATGGATGTGAGGTTTATAATTGCATCATCGCCCTCTGAGTTAAAAAACAAACATGAAACCTTCTGCCATCCATTAGTGAATTAATGTCAAATAGGTGGAAGAGGTTTGTACTTCAGCTATTCAGCCAACCAAAAGAAAAAAATAAGAAAAACCACCAGCAAATCAATGTGGTTTGTGTCCAGGGAAGAGGTGGTTTGCCCTCACTACGCTGGACAGCCCTTCAAAGGCCCTGGAGCATCGCTCTGCCTCGGGAGTCAGGCCAGTGAGTGCCAGAGCCTTGCATCCTCCCAGGGTCCAGCAAGGGCTGCAGCTGGCAGGACGGGTACACACAGGAAGAGGAAAGCTTGCTGCTTGTCTGGCAGCTCAGCAACCCTTCTGAGGAGCACATGGGACTCATCTTCTCAGCAACATGTTCCTGGAAGGGGGATATGTGTTATGGTTTGCTGCAAATAGTCCACTGCTATCATCCTCTCAAAGCCCAGAGGTTTTGGATTTGATTTTTACCCACTGTTGCTTTATCCACTCAGATGCCCTAAGCTGAAGCCATGGCAAAGTGGTCACATCTCTGCGGAGCTTAGGGATGGGACGCTGGGCTCACGAGGAGCCTTCATGGCAGGCCATCCTGCCAGCAAACTGGGAAAAGAGTCACGCTGCTCCTTTCCAGTGGCAAGAGCCCTCCCTCCATCCCCACAAAGCAGGCTACAGCCTGGGATGGAGCAGCCCCAGGACAGTTACCATGCTGGAACTCAGCCCTGAGGATGAGCTCACAGCTGCTTCCCAACATTGCATGGCTGGAAAGTCTGGGATGGGACAAGCCAGGGTGCAGGGAAAGAACTGGGAAAACATTTGATCAGGTTGAAAACAGACCTCTGTGAACATCTCTCCCTTTTCTGCCAATACTTCCCTCCCTTCTGAGCACCTCACAAAAAGACATGTTGCAGAAGGTGGGTTTGCTTTTAATAATGAACAAAATAGCCCAGCTCTTTCTTATTAAAGACTTACCACTGATTACTGTCCCCTGTGCTTGTCTCTTTTTAGAATGCTGTCCTTCCATTCTTCTGAAGGCAGGCAGAGGAGTGCCCAGTGCTGCACTGCTGGGGTTCAGCAAGTGCGTCAGGTTTGGTACAGGACCTCCAGAGACTGCTCAGCTGTGGAGAGCTGATTAAAGTTTCCATATTATTTTCATCTCAGTGGTGTTAGATGGTTCTTCATTAGGTGCTTTGTTCCAGTAACTCCTCATCACGCACACAGGTGGTGAGAGGGGGTTCACCTCACGCAGCTTCAGACATCCAAAGCACAGGAGTCCACATCTCAGCCCAGTTTCTGGTCTCCCACATAGCTGCTGGAGGACAACAGCCATTATCAGAGGGAAACCCAGGTATCTGAGATACCTGTCTTAAGATGAGATGGCTCCAAAGCATTTTGTCCTGATAGTTTACACTATGCCCAGTGTTGTGGCAAAACTGCCCTACTCCAGGGAGGGGTAGAAGGTGCTTCCCTTCTTTGAGGGAAGAAGGTGCTGGGGAGTACCAGAGCTCTAAGCATAAAGGCAGAAAGACCCTAATAATGCATGTTGCCTTCACTACACTGCACATCAGTCCCTTTCACCCAAGACCTCTACATAATAAGCCAAATATTTTAGACTAAACCTGCAATGCTAGGGAGACATTGCCCTTTCCTCTAAAATCTGGAAAAGGACATTGAAATTCTAAGGGCTCCTCCTCACCCCAAACCTGCTGACCAAAACTTTCTTCCTCTAGATGTGGCAATCAAGTCACCCCCTTGCCAGCCTTCATCTCAATTAACCAAATAAACCGCGCTCCTCAAGCCTGGAGTTCTGGTTTGGCAAACCCAAGTCATCTGTGGCTTTCCATGAAGCTTTCCTGGCACTTCCCCTCCCTTCTTCAAGTACAGACACCAGGCAGTGGGTCCCCCTTTAAAAGGACAAAGTCATGAAAGTCACATCCCTGCTTCTAGCTGCTCTCCAGAGTTGCAGGGCTCCTTTCTGTCCCACAGCTCCATCACGAGCTTGCTTTCACATGATTACACACAAGGATCCCACAGACTCTCCCTGACACTGTCCCCCCCAAAATGGGCTCACACACACTTCAGGCAGAACCTGAATTCTTTGTTCCCAACTACACACATTCAACTGCCATAAACGAGTGTGGGGTTGTTGTTTTTTTCCCCACACTGAGCTACTTAATCAGACACCAGTCTACAAGGACTGATTACATCCTTACTGCTAAAGAGTGTGAGGGGGTATTTCCAGACACTGCCTTGCTGCAGGATCCCATGGCACACAGTTCCCACGGGCTATGCTGCAGTGATGAGTTGGTCCTCGGGTGTTTGTTAAATCAGGGCTGGCATTAGGCACCATCCATTCCTGTGGTCACTGGAGGCCCATAAAAACCAAGGTAGAGTTGCTTTGGCCACCCATACTGAAATTTAAATAACAAGCCCAATTTCATCCTCCTTCTGGAACAATTCGAAAGCAACCCAGCATGATGAAAGGACCAGAGAACAGATGGGTTTTGTTGTCTGCATGCTACCAAGTCAAATTTTTCATGGAAACTCAAAAACCCCCCCAAGAACACACTGACTATGTGATTCATAAATTCTAAGAGCTGAGAGAAACCAGCAAAATTATTTTGTCTGTCCGCCTGCCTAATAAAGACCACAGAATTTCATACAGTGATTTCTGCCCGAAGCCCAGCAATTTGTGGTTCAAACAGAGTATCTCAACCAGCCCACTGTCCAGCTTTGATGTGAGGCTGTCCAGTGAGGTGCTAACCACTTCCCATGCTGTAAAAAACTGGCTCTTCTACAGGTTGCCTGCATCTCTTTACCACTGCATAACTTTCTGTAGCCTTCCCAAGGATATTAAAATTTTTAAACATCTTTTCCTTCCCTATCAAAACTCTCAAACCATCAAAAAGAGGGCAAACAGAGATTCTGAGGTACAAAAGACTAAGCAAGTACACAGAAAAAGAATAATAACAGAGCATCTCTATGCACCCTTCTGCTGTGATTAAATGGATGAAATCAACATTAAAATGCAATTCAAGGTCCACCCATTCTCCCACTCCAGATAACACAGTGGAAAAGTTATTTTGGTACAAAACAAAACAAAACAAATTCCAAATGTACACCTGTGTGACTTGTAAGGAAAGCACATTTGTTCAGTTACAAAAGTAGTTTTTCCCAACATTTACAAAGCTTGCTACAGTTTCACAGCAATAAATATTTCCCCAGCAGAGACTTTGAGTGGACAGAACAAAATCCACTTCAAAACCAATACATGAAAGATCAGTCTAGTAAGAAGACAGCTCACTGCTGAACACCCCTTCTGACTTTTTGTTTCCAAATGTCTGTGGTTGGTAGCACCGATGGGGAAAGAAAAGATTTTTTTTCCTTTTTTAAGGAAACAAACCCAAAATAGCAGCAGTCCAGAAGGTACTAAACCAGACTCCCCTAAGATGAAAAATATTTATGTTGAGCATAGAATTAACACAAGCACTTCTTCCTTCTATCTTGTAAGTGCAGCATTTGATGACAACCCTGTGATTAAGCTCCTCCACCCACAGACCCACAAGAGCCCAGGCAACAGCCTTGAGACTTCCTTGTAACATCAGCCTGTGTTGGAGTTTGGGAGGGGGCTTCAGGCACCATCTCCTAAATCCACTCCAGTTCCTGTTCCACTAAGTAACCATTTTCACATTTAATAAAACCAGGCCAGAAGGTTCATTCCAACAGTGCCTCTTTCATCGCCACTTTCAAAGAGATGCTTTCTCACCCTCTGTCTGCATTCGTGCTCCGGCCAAACCCAGGCTGAAAACAAATTCTCAGGAGCATATCTATAGTTCCATGGTTCAGACTCTGCTGGGATGAGCCTGGCTCCATTTTCTGCTCCCCCCACAGAGGAATAAGTCTCACCTGCAGAGCAGGTAAAGGTGCAGCTCCAGCTCGTGAAGGTGCTGAGCTGGCTGTGGTCAGCGTGTGCTGCCAATACAGGTACTGAGTGTTTGTGTAGGGTGTCTCAGGGGGGATGAGGCCCACATTTAATTGCACGTTGTTACAGCCACACTTTTTGTGAGGTGATAGCAGTAACACCTCTGGCCACGGCTTTCCCAGCTGTCCATGAGGTCCTGTTACCTAAACCAGACACAGGACTATGGCAACAGGAGCAGCACCCACGTGGAGAAGAACAGGATACGCAGGCTGATGAATTAGACACTCATCTAACAGGGCAGGTCTACACAAACCATCTAGTGTTTTATTGTATGTGAAACTTCAGACTGTTTTAAGGCAGAGCTAAGGTACTCTTCTTTATTTTAGGAACTACAATTTTGTGCCTTGAAACTCTTAACTCAATTAAAATTTTGTGTTGAAGTGTACGGGTGCAATCCAAACTGGCACAACCTGTGTGAAACAAAAGTGCACCTGATGCAGGAACAGCTGGGCCCCATTTCTGTACACACAGACCTACAGAAATCATAACGTAAAGATGCTGTACAGCCACATAACTGCACTGACACTGAAGGAATTCATACTTAACAGTGGTTTAACTGAAAAGGTATTACTTCTGAAAAAACCAAAAGCACTGGTTTTTGAGGTCCTGGGTAACCAACAGTTAAAGCTCTGCTTTCAAATCATCCATCCTGAAGTGGTCATAGCAGGTAAAAGAAGCAATCCTCATAGTGCAACAGCACAGATGGAGTGAAACCCCACAGCCAGTTTAAGTATAAGCCTCACAGTTTCCATTACTGCTACTGTAATGATTTTGCAACTCTCATTTATTTTTCACCATTTCAGCTGCTAGTTTGTGGCAAATATTTGGGAAAAAAAAAAAAAAAGAAAAAGAACCCAAAACCCCAGAGACTGCCCATCCTTGACAGGAACAGTCCTGGCATGCCTGGAATGTGTAAAACCACAAAAGAGCCATTTCTGTTCATATTACTCCTTATGAAATCCCCTTTCAAAGAAGACTCAGCACCGGAGGCTTTAGGCACTCAGCAGAGCCCCTTTGAAATGTGACTTATCAGCCGAAGCCCAGGCGGGTTTGGGTATCTGACTGTTGTGCCTTTTGCTTTGAACTCCAGCACCGTTACGTGCACGGCCGCCAAACTGGTCAAGCCATTTTGCTCCCCTCCTTTGTCCCGAGGTTCAGGAGAGATAAAAGCTGCACCAGGCTTGCTGCCTCACCAACGCCAATTTGACTGTTAATTTTACATTTAAGGAAAAAAAGCAAATAATAAAACCCAACACCACACAGAGTGATTATCACTGTTACCCACACAAAGGCCGGAGCAACCACAGCATGATTCAAGAAGACCTGGGCTGCAGTGGATATCTCTGGACACACATGAGAATGTTCTTTGGCAATGCAGTTCTGCAGCTCTCTGACGTGTCCTTTTCTGTTTCTGAGTCTTTTTTTCACCCTCACAACCTGTTGTAACATCAGTGCAATGCTGCAGCTGGCAGCAGGGCGGTAGCCTGATGAGAGCAAGGCTTTTATCAGCCCTATCAATGTATAGGGACACGTACAGGGCACAGGCTGAGCAGATGCCCAGGGAGGTGGTGGATGCCCCATCCCTGGAAGTGTTCCATGCCAGGTTGGAGGGGGCCCTGAGCAACCTGATCTAATAGAAGGTGTTCCTGCCCATGGCAAGAGGGTTCAACTAGATGATCTTTAAGGTCCATTCCCACCCAAACCAGTCTGTGATTCTATGTGAGTTTGCTTTCCTGGAGCAATGAGGTGATCAACTCATGTTACTGCATTACTGCAGTGCTGCCCACACCATCTCTTGAGGTGCCTCAGGTCAAATCCTGCTCCTGTTTAAGTTACTAGGTAAACTTTTGGCTGGCTTCTTTTTCCTTTTTATCTCCCCTTTTTTTCTTTCCGGAGGTTTCTGGAATCATCTTTCTGGGTAGATCATCAATACAGGCACAGTGGCAATCTGCAGTGTGAGCCTCATGTCTAGCTTGAACTTCAGAAAGCACCAGATCAATGCAAGATCAAGCTGAAACACAGGGACTGTTAATCCCAATTTCCAGCACTTACTGCCTTTTGTTTGTGCAGACTGACATGGAGCCCTGCACAATGCAAGCACTGTAGTTCATAAGCAAGAGGTCTGGCAGGACAAACATTAAAGACTATAAGAAAACACAGGCAATCTTGTGTCTTGAACAGAACTGAAAAAAGAAAAGATAAATGATAAGCAGGAATTCCCCAGTGGGCTGAATTTATCAATGTGATTGCTTTCAGGACTTTTTTTCTTGTTGTACCAACTTGATTTGCATAAAAAGCATCTCTAACAGGAAATATCATCTGTCCTGGAAAAAAAAAAACCAAGAAGGATAAGGATTTTTGCTGCCAAGAGTAAAATGTCTTTTGGCACCATATGACATGCCAGAAAGCCCCTCTCCTCCCAAAAGCAACTTGCAGTGGCACATTGCAGCTCTTCTTCACTCCTTGCTCTGTGTCCCATCCCAGGGGCAGCAGTGCTTAAAGCAGCTCCTCAAGAGAGCTTCCATAGTTAGAAAATCTGAAAATGAAAGAAAAAACAAGCAGGTGAGTTGATTTGCATTCCAGATTCACAATTAACACAGCACCAAATTAGATTGTAGGAAGTGGAAGAGTAAAAAGGAAAACCGCCAACTTGAAAATGCAAATCTTCACCCTACTACAATCACAAGCCACAGCCAGGATTCCTACGGGCTAGGAAGGCACGAGTAAGAACCCATTCTTCACTACTTTTTCAATGTGGTCACTTCATGAACTTGACAGTGGCTTGAGATATGTGGTTTCATTCCTATACCATATATAGCCAGTTTCATTTCCTGAAAAGAACATGAACGGAAAAGCAGAAAACCTTTAAAATGATTGTACAGGTCTTTCTGTCTTTTCTTTCACCTCTTTGTCTTTTATTGCTATCTTTCTACACTAAAAAAAAGGCATTTATTAAATTAGGACAGCATAAAAAATGGATCTTTTCCCCCAAGGCTCTTGGATCTTAAAGAATATAGGTTGCAGCTTTGAAACTCACACACCAACTTTGCAGCACAGCATGGAATCACAGCATTTTGTTTGAGTATGGTATACACACACGGATCCATACTATTGCTCTGCACATGGCTCCCAGGGGTCGAGGTTCAAGCCCACCAGTGAGCACAGTGAGGTATGTTCCACAGCCCTGTGCACTGGTATTGCAGGACCTCAGCTCTCCATGGCCATCAACAGCCACAGCCCCATGAGAAGCACAGCAGTGAGTAAAATCTTGCTTTCCAGATGAGTAAGTGAGACAGTGGTAGTTTTAACACTACACCTCTTTGCTTTTTTCTGCAGAACTAAGGCCATCTGTCTGGGCTCAGTCCCTCTCCCTGTGGGAGCCCATACCATTAGCAGGGAGAAGAGGTCTTTGCCACCCCAGGGCTCCTCGATACTCCTCTCCTGGCTGCTGAGAAACACTCAGGCTTTCCAAGCACAGTACAGGGGTCCTATTTAAGCAACCATGTAGGCACAGCCCAATGTTTCAGCAGCTCTGCCCCTCCTCAAGGGCTGGGACAGTTGTTGGGACCACAGGCCAACTGGACCTTAGGAAAGAAACTGCAGCAAAGACCAACAGCATACTGGGCTGCAGGAGCAGAAACGGCCAGGAGATCTCAGCACTCATTAGACCCCATCTAGACACCACATCTAGTTTTGGTACAAGAAACATGTACAAGAAACACACTGACAAACTAGAGCAAGTGCAGTGGAGGAGCACCGGTGGACTTGCCTGAAGAGAAGAGGCTGTGGGAGCTGGGCTTGGTCAGCCAGGGCAAGAGGTGACTTTGAGAGATCCAGCAGCAGGCCCAGCACCTGCAGGGAGGTGATTGGGAACACAGAGACGGGTTCACATAAAGCAGGACTTGACTAAACAAAGTCATGAATAACCTGGTCTGATCTCACAGCTGACCCACCCAAGATCCCTTTCAGCCCGTATTATCCTACAGGCCATATTCTCTCTGCCAGCAGTGCAAAGGCTTTTGAGGAAAGGGTGGGAATCACTCAGTGCTCAGGGACTGCGATATCCCCTAAGTGAAAGAGTTGGAGCCCCAACCACATCCCAAGCCCATCTTCGAAGGCCCAGAAGGCACCTCTGGGGACTATGCCCTATGTTCCCCTCAGAACATGACAAACCCCAGCCCTGCATGCAGTCCCACAGTGACCCACAAGCAACTATTCATCTCAGTTTGGACATCAGTGTGTAAGTACACACATACAGTTACAGAACAAGCAGGATTCCCTAAGCCCCATGTATAGGCCAATCACAAAAAGGCTCTCCATACTGCCCAAGGTAGCAGCCCCTATTCCACAGGATGGAGATGCCTCCAGAAGCCTTCCCTCTGCCCCATCAACTGCAAAGTTCCAGTGTGGGATAACCCAGCTACACTGTCAACATGACCATACCATCTTCTCCATCCCTTGTGTCATAAAGAGTGTTGGAGCAATGTCTTGCTTTCAGTCAAAATAGCCTATTTTGCTAAGGCACAGGAAATGTTCACAACTTACAGGGACCTTACAGACAGCACTACCAAGTTCCAGCTTCTCAGAAGGACCCGTACAAACTACAAGGTGACTGTCACATGTACTGGGTGGGCAGAAAGGAGGAGGTGGAAAAGGAGAAGTTCATCTTCTCGCCCCAGGTCACCAAGAAAGTCAGTGGCAGAGCCATAAATCAACCTCCTCCCCACTATCCCTGAGTCTGGATGCTCCCTGTCCTCTTGATGCCTCTGCTTGATAGCCAAGCTGTGCTGGGAGGTAAAGCTGCCCTCCTCATGCTGCACATAACCACACTTCTTTTTGGAGACAAAAAGACCCCTTGCCTAAGGGATGCCAGCTCCCCACCAAAAGTCAGTCCTGACCAAATATCATCTTTCAAAAATGCAAACTTGCATCCGCGTTAAGAAACCTGTCCAGCTTTGATAATATGCTTGCCAACATGTTCTGAGATGTGGTCTTGCCTCACAGGGCCTTAGAGGCTCTAAGGGTTTATCCACACATGATTTTTTTTGTACTTGGAAGTGAGACCAGCGAGCATTTTTACACCTATCTATTCAAAGAGTTTTATTTTCAGTACAAAAGAGGGTATCAGACCACTCAGTTTCAACTTCTGCTGAAATTCCTGTGTGACCCAGGACAGCTCATTTCAAGCAGTTCTGAGTCCTCATAGTGACTTGTGCAAAACCAAATTTCTGTAACTGCACTCATACCAATGTCTGCATAAATCAGCAAGAGAAACCACAGCTTCAGTCAAAATTAGTACCTTCGTACAGAAATAAAGATTAAAAAACCCCATATCCACCTCCTTGTTGATAGGTAAGCTCTTGAAGCCAGATATACCTTCAGAAACAGCCTTCCTCTCCTCTTTTCACCCTCACATTCCTCCAACCTTTGAGCTAGGCCTCAGGGCAATACTTTGCAACCTTGTTTGCCAGAGGAGAAGGATGCTTTCTGTCTGGGAAGCTGGGAAGACTGTGCTGGAGCAGAGCAGACCCCGGGCATGCAATTACCCAGGCAGCAGCAACAATATGTTAATTCACTGGATCACTCTGAAATGAAGCACAGTGCAAGTCCCTGGAAAAAGTGAAAAGGAGCCTGTTAAGGAAACTGTGTGAAGGCCTTGTGCACAGCAGACCCTTGGAGTCCAGACAAGGACGGACTTTGCACAGACATCATTTTTAGACCTGACCTGGCAGCCAGCACGCCTGCTCTTCCCACCGCAGGGCATCCAACAGGAGCGAGGGGAACCACGCTCAAGGCTGACAGCAGACAACAGGCAACATCCTTATTTTTAAGAGCTGCAGACACGTGGATTAGCCCCTGCAAGGGGCATCTGTGCAGCACTCACCCTGGGCAGATCACAGTCATAATGCTATGCGCCCTCTGTCAGTGTCCAGAGATTCCTCACACTTTCAGGAGAGCAGTCTTCTCCTTGGTGTCCGCAGCTGCCAAGTTCACATCCCAAGCTCAACTCCTCTATTCAGTCGCCCAGAGCTCCTTATGTAACTCTTGTCCTCCAACAACAAACAACAAAGCCAACATGGCAAGGAGAGAAGAAGACTCAAATGGACCTTTGGTGAATTTGCTGTGAGAAGCCAGCACCCTCAGAAGGTCTGCACTGAGTGACTACCTCCTAGTGCATCATCCTTCTCCTACTGACTAACTCCTCTAACACCCAGACAGAAACTACGGCCTTGACATGGCATCATGACAGAAGTAGTCTTGCACTCCTAAATCAGAAGGGATGCCTTGCTGCAGGCAGGAAAACTGGCCTCCCTCCTAGAGAACACAGACAGAGGAAGAGTCAAAAAGGTCTCCACTACCTCCCTGTGCTGGACAGACTGCCCACCTGCACGCTATGAATGCAGCTTCCAGATACCACAAACCTCCTTGACGAGCAAGCAATGATGGCATCAAAGGCAAGGGCAGCTTTAAACCTGCATAGCCTCTTGTAGAGACCTTTCTGTTGTAATCCATACATAGATTAAACTCGCCAAGTGGAAGAGTTGCACACCAAAGCTCTTTCTGCATAAGGTTGTTGACCACTGAGCTCATATATTGAGGTCAAAGGTTCATCTGTGCCGACACACTTCTTCAGGAATGCAAGTGTCGCTTTCATGCATAAATACAGCTGTTACCCTGAGGAGCAGGGGCGACCAGTTTAATGCCAAGAAGTTTAAATTCAGTTCTTACGTTGCACCAAAACTCCTGGGTTCCTGCAGAAACGGGATCAACAGCAGCAAACATCTACAGGAAGTCTTCTGCTAGCTTCTGCTATGGGCTGGCTTTTTTGGAGACAGTTTCTTGAGTGTCAGACTAAGAGAAATCTTGTTTAAAAATGCATCTGTTTTGCACAGATTGAGTTTTGCTCTCCAAGGAGATAGGGAAAGTAAAACACAAAACTAAGCTGCAAAGACAACAGTGCCTAGCCATGAGCCCTGGCCTTTGCAGAACTCCTGATGGCTGTCCCTAAATGGGAGCACTTCGCTGCCAGATGACGTGTCCCAGGCAAGATGAGTTTCCTGAAAAGCACTGACAACATGCGGTTAAAAGCTCGGTTCAGACAAGCAGTGAAACAAGTCTGTTTTCTGGTTTTTGAGCTGAATATTCAACACTTTCCATGTTTGCTCTCTCACAGGTTATCTGGGCTGCACAATCAGCAAAACTGCAAAAGCACTTGCTGGGGCTCAGCTACCAGGCAGTCTGTAATGGAGCTGTTCTGGAGGAAAACAGAAGTGTTATTGTGCTCGCGGCTGTCCCAATACAATTAGTCATATGTGATGGAGAGATACGCGTCCTCACAGAGCTCTTACTGCCTTGTCAACAGATGAAGTCAAAATGAAAACATCCTAACTATCAACAACCAACCTGAAAGCTGAATCATGAACCCTGAAAGCAGCCTCAGTGCTGCAAAGAGATTTCTTCTCTGCAGAAGAAGACAGCTGGAATCCTTCCACCTGTCCTCTTTTTCTTCTTCCCATACAATTTCTTGACACTGCTCAATGAAAAAACGTTTTTTCTTTCATCTCTCCACTCAAGCAATCCTTCTCTCCTCCAGCTGAGTGATGCTGTAGGGCCAGGAGAAGACCCCACACTTGAGGCAAGAAGAAGAAAAGGCCAGAGCTTGGGTGGTGGGAACAACATCCCAGTTGTCTTCTCTGTGTCATCTCAGACAACTTCCTCAATGCTGCTTTGTCTCATTTCCCCACTGAAATAGCAAGTTCCCCACCATACTGGGTGACTACCTGGCCTGGTATTGCCATTCTGGGGTTAATACTGACAATAATCAGAGGAGGCTGATGGTGTGCCTAAGCTTCCCTTACACATCAGCATCTCATTTGGTCACACAGCAATATTCAGCACAACCCAGACCATGGCTTCATGCAGCACTTCTATACTTGTGCACTTCACAAACACCTCTGTTGGTGTCTTCTAGCTCCAAAGGTCTTGGCAAACATTCCCTCTCACAAGAGCACCACTTCCATGCTGGAAGCTTAGGAAATCCACTTTCTCTCTTCACCACTTGACAGACACAATTTGATAGGACATATTTTTGCATCTACACTAATGAGAGATGGAGAGGACTGTCAAACAAATGGGTGGAGTTTGGCTCATGGCTGGTAGCAGGGGAAGAACATCAGAATGCCACTCAGTTTTTGGGACTTCTCTAGCTGGAATGTTACCTGTCCAGGAGGCACCACACTGATCTCAAAGGGATCCTGTGGTCACTGCAGGGAGGACCCTGGATCTATGCAAGCATTGCACGACGGCAGACCTGGGAGCAGACACCCAGCAGTTCCTCTTGATAACCATTATGGAATTCAATTGGAAACAAATTTCTTTTTTGGAAGCCTCTTCCCCAGCACTGACAATCTTTCAAGATGCAATTTGCACTGCCAGAGCTCACAGCAAAGTACAAGGGGAAGCATGCTCTGCTCCATGCTGAGGGTGGCCAGCAAGACATGGAGCTGCTCAGTGGCTCCACATCCATGTGTCAGAGCTCATAACAGAAAACAAATCTTCCAGATTCAGGTGACTCCCAGGCCAAGTCTCAACCAAACCCACACATCTGCGCTCACGCCAAAGAGCAGACACACATCAAGACCGAAGAGCAATTGCTGTAGGTTGCCATGGCAGTGTGCATGGGTGATTTTATCACCCTTATCAGCTGCAACAGCATTTACGTTCCATTATCAGAGAACACTGGTGTTTTTTTAAGGGTGCAATAGGCGGGAGAAGCAGAAAATCAGTGTCAGCCAGAAGACAGAAGTCAGCAGACAAAGCAGGAGCCCTTGCTTTGAGCGAGCTGCCTCCCAAGAGCACACGGACATTTACCCAGCCCCGGGCTCGCGCTGGAGATGACGGGCGATGCGGGGCTGCCCAGCAGCCCCCAGCCCAGCGAGCTCTACCCTGCGCAGAGGGATGTGCAGCCCTCCAGGGAGCACGGCAACAGCAAGTGGAGGGCACTCGCCTGTGCTCTCCATGGAGCTGAGGGAAGTAGGTCAATCCTTCTGCTTTGCTGAGCCTTTTGGCAGGTCGGTGCTGCGCTGCCGTTGTCGCTCACAGCTCGTCACTTGTGCCGCGTGACAGCCACGTCGTTCAGGAGTTAACGAATTCAATACATCTAATTAAATCAACCTTGGCATCCATTCAAAACCCATCTCGTGGCTTTTTTTTTTTTTCCTGCCTTTTTATTCCCTACTGTTGGTGGTAAAGAGACTCAGCGAGGAGAGATGCAAGAGAAGGTTGCTAAGGGGTGAGCCAGTTTTTATCTCTTTCTTTATCTCAGTTTTTATTTCCCTGCTGCTCTCCTGTCACAGAATCACAGAATCATTAAGGTTGAAAAAGACCTCCAAAATCATCAAGTTGTTGCAGAGATGCTTTGTTTTCCTCAAGGGAATTAAACAAATCCACATGCCATCACTCCTTATGCCTCTTTCCTCCTCCCATGCCCTAGACATAATGACCTTTTCCATCTCCTTGCAGGCTTTGCAAACAGAGTCCAACACACCCCGGCGATCCTTTGGCTCTGCTGCTGACACTCACCACACTGAACACGGACTTGGCAAGCAAACCAAGCTGGCATGGCTGGCAAAGGGAGGGCACATCAAAATGTGACCTGCAGCCTCTGGGCTGGGCTGGACACACTGCAAGGTGGGAGCACATCTTCCACCACCAGACTGAGCAAAGCCAGAAAGCAGCAGGGAGACCCCTGGAAGCGGCTCACGCCAGCCAGGGTCTCCTCTGGCTGCTCTCCCAGGCAGCTCCCAACTTACACCATATGCCAGCACTGTTTGACGGATGTGGTCATGAACATGGGATCACACTGGAGAAGCCATCCAAGACAGGCTAGTGGATGGCCAAAGAGCTCTAGAAAAAGACTGCAGGATGAGAAGCTGCCATTTCCATGACATCCTCGGTTACATCAGGACACACTGGAGAGCTGCCCACATCTGCCCTCTTCCACAGACTGATATGACACTGGGATCACCCTGTCCAATCTCCCATGTCTCTTCACTATAGAACATCTTTCCTCTTCCACCAAATCTTCTGCCATGTCCTCCCTGCCCTGTGACCACCACCTGGAAGTCAGGACGGTGACACAACCTGCTGCCTTTCTGTGCTGTGACTCACAGATACCAACAAAACTGCCATTCCCGGTTGCAGGAGTTTAGTTAAAGGTATTTGGATCATCCCAGAAGAACATTCTTCTGGCTTGGATCCTAGGAGAAAGTTTTTATTGTTTTCCCATATTCTTCATGTTTTCTATAGCCTTGCTCAGCTAGGGAACCAGGACTAGGGAACATGCAAGGTACCACCAGACCAAGGCTATGCTGTTTCTTTCAGCCAAGCATTGTTTCCCACTTAGATTGATATGAAAGACCTCTCTGTCAAAGAGGGAAGTGTTTTGTATCAATATGATGGCATTATGCACAGAAATTCATCTGCAGTCCGTTCCCTGCTATCACCTCAAAGCCATACTTGGCCTGCCTGCTCAAAATGCAGGTGTTTACCTTCCATGTCTGCACTATTTCCTCTCCTTTAATCCACTCTCCTTCAAAATAGTTCCTAAAATACTCAAAACAGTTCTGGGTAGCTCTTCCTCCAGACTCCTGAAATGACACCATGCTGTGGTGTTGCTTTGCTGGCCAGCAGAAGTCAGTGCATTGGAAAAGCTCTGGCTCCCAGCGCTGCAGCTGCTGCAGATGGGAGCTGTTCTCCTGGCAGGAAAGGATATTTCATACAAAACCTACTGCTCATCCCTTCCTCAGGACTATGAAAATAGTCTTAAAAGCACTCTGTACTCCTCTAGTATGAAAGGCACCAGAAGAGTACAAAATATCCCTCTCCCCCTGGTAGAGGATATTACACAAGTCTCTTCGTGAGCACAGGAAGTCGTTTCTCTGCAAGAAAGCTGCCACTCCTCACACAGGAAAGATGATATGTGATGCTCTGCCAGGCTCAGGATCAACAGTCCCCTCTGACCCCTTCCTTGCCTTTTACATGTCGGCCATGCACGCCCCAGGCTGCACACCAGCAGAGGAGTACTCCTGGGTTGGAGGAAAGTAATGGGAGTAGAGGATACCAGTTCAGGATGATTACCTTGGCTGCTGTGAAACAGCACATCTTCCCCAAGAGCACCACTGTCTGTGAGAGTCTCTCCCATGTGCTGACTACTTGCTCTGTGAAAAACACATTTACATTTCTATTTACATTTCCTTCAAACTGATCAGATTTGAGCAGGGCAGTTGCATGACCCCATACAATAGAAGCCTTCCCACCCATGCTGGTGGCACTGGGTGTTGCATGAATGCAGAGCAAGGGGCAGACTTGGAGGAGATGCACGTGACCCCAAGAGAAGTGAGGAAGAGCAAAAGCCAGCAGAGTTTCAAGCAATGGTCCCTCATGCTGCCCAGTTAAGCAGCAACTCTCCTTTGCAGAGCAAAAGTTAGTGAGAGATTCTGGTGGGTCTAAGAGGGGCGGGTGATGGGAGCTGCTCTGACTTTCAAACACAGAAAGAAATGGAGTAACCACTAAGTGCAGAGCAAACACCATGGTCTGTGGGGTTCTGGGCTCTTTGCAGTGGGTTTTGCAACAGGCTTTCTTAAAGGATGAAGAAGTGTAAGAAAGTCCCATCTCTGTGTTTCACATTACTGCTCCAATCAGGAATGATAAGAGTTTACAATTATGTGGTTTGGACTGCTGAAACGCATCAGGTTCTAAACTCTACAACACAGACACAGGAGCTGTTGGAGCACAGACAGGAGAGCAGTGATTTGCACTTCCAGGGTGAGAAAGAAACCAGAAGCTGCCTTTGACACTCATACACATACAGCATGTCAATGAGTGCAAGTGGAACAGTGTCCTTAGAGGAAGAGCCATCAGCTCAGCATCATCTTTGCACTCAATCTTTCATGTTTTCTCTTGAATGATCTTCTGATGCAAGAAGTCCAAAAAGATAAACTAATTCTAATGCATTTGGTTTTTTACAACATTTAGGTAAATGAGGGACCAAACAGTAGGACAGGTGAACAACCCACACGCCCTTGGAACAAAGAGCATAAGCTAGGGAGCTTCGCCATCCCTTCAGCAGCAATTTTCTCTTTCTTGCATCTTCCTCTCTCCCAGTCCTAAATGGTGGGTCCCAGGAAAATTACTGGCAGAGATAGGAGAAGAAAATCCAGAGGACCAGTGTTACCAGTGTTTTCAAATCCTGTGCACTCTTCCGTGTCTTCCAGGTAACACAAAGCAACTAACATCAGCCTGCTTCAGGGCTGGCCTGGGTCACACAACGGCTGCTTCCAACCCCAGCTCAGCCAGGACCAGCCTGCACAGACTCCCTATGCTTCCCCCCTTCCTAAAGAGGATCCTCATCATCCCCCTGAGCCCAGCCTAGCCAACATCTACAAAGCACTGAGACAAGTGAGCAGCACAGGGCACTGCGAGTGATTCAGCCAGCCCAAGGCAGAAGGCTGAGACATTTCACACCACTGCTGCCAATGCCTCCACTGCCGGCAGGAACACTGCGGGGCCACGACAGGAAATTGGGTCTTAATCACCATCTCACTTTTCATTCCCCACTTCAGTTCTGATATTTTAGCAGCTGCTGCGAGCTGGCTCCGCACTTTCAGATGAGCAGCCGTTGGGGCACAGGGTTTAGCCTGAGCGTTTTCAGGCCGCAACTCCAAATGCAAAGAGAAAAATGAAGCTGGGGGAGGCTCGGGGTGGCAATCTGGCAGCAAAGCTTTAAGACACAACCAAACAAGCACCAGTCTCTTGCACAGGCTGACACTGCCTGGGACAGGCAGCCAGGCTGGTGAGGCCATATGGGCAGGACACTGGCACTGTGCAGACCTACTGACTGGGCTTGCTGCCCACTTAGGACAGCTGTGCGACATGGTCCAATGCAGATGTGTCTCCAGGTGCTTCCCCTCCTCCTTGTACATAGTACATCTAAAGATCTGCTGCAGTAGCAGCACAGGCTATAGCAGTTCCCTGCTCAAGCTCTGCAGCAGCCAGGGAGAACCCCCCTTGCAGGGGGGAAATCTGCTGCCACCATAACCAGGGCAGATGGCAGAACCAGCCACGTACACCTGTACCAGGGATGATCTAAAATGGAGAGGGTGCTGGGACCTGGAAAGAGACACAGCCAGAGCTCGCTGGCACAATCATCCACGTGCACCAGCACAAGAATGCTCACCAGCCCATGCTGCCCATGCTCACGTGGCCTTTGGACCTCCAGAAGGCAAGTGTTAAAATTAGGAAATCCTTGAGCCAAGACAGAAAGGAATCTTTTCCACAAAACTAATTAAATCTTTGTGAAAAAGGGAAAAAGGACAGTATTTACTGTCCCTATACTGCCTCAAACAACAGTATTCCTGAAAAAGTCTCACACTGTTTTTGTGCCAAGCCCTGAAGTCCTACCTTTGCCTCCCCATCACATCCATGGGTCACAGTTGAACTGGGTGCACAGACTGTGGGTGACTCAGCCACCGCCAAATTGCAAATGACCTATAGAGTTTTCCCTTCTCCAAGCTGGCCTTGATCTGACCACCATCTTCTTCAGAAATGGATGGAAAGTCAGTCTTGCTGCAAGAAGGGGTCACTAAACTTGTTTTAACACCCCTCTGTCCCCCCAGACAGCCTGCCACAGCCTGGGGCACGAGCATTGCTGGAGCAGGTATAGGATTCATCTCACCCACCCTAGAGCCATCGGAAGTACCGTATCGAGTCAAAGTGAGCTGGCTGGGGCACGCCACATCTCATCAAAGAAAGGTGTTTGCAGCGTTGGCATCTGCATCCAAACAAGTCGGCACAGGGTGTTTTTGCAGGTGATGAAGAATCTGCCACACAGCCAAGGAAGATGAAGTTGCAGCTCATCCCATTCATCAGATCCATCACACCTTAAACCCTATGGACAATGTTGACTAGATCTCCCCTGGCTGCAGCATAAACCAAAAGCTGCACTGCTGACCTGCATGGGGAGGGTGTCATGAGCTGGCTCCCACCGTGACAACCAGGCCAGTGTGAAAAAGCAGACACTTCCAGAGGGCAAAACTGCTCTCAAAGCCTAACTTCAGCACCTGACATGTCACTGCCTCCACCTCAGTGCACTTCCAGCCTTCACTCCTCCACCCGTCCAGTAAGGGGAGGCAGAACAGATATGCCACATTTCAGCTTCCCACCTGGTGCTCCAGTTCTCCCAGTAAGCAAAGATGGGCTTGTGCTCATACAGAGCAAGGGATAAGGTGCAGATGCACACGCAGCCCATCCTTAGCCCTGCCTCTGTGGGTAGCAGCTTTGGACAACCGGGCACGTTGGGAACTAGGAGCAGCAACATCTCAGAAAGCTCCACAGGGATCCACTTCACATGAGGATGGTTATCAGAGCATGCAGATAACTAGTACCTTCAGCACAGCTGTATTAACACATCTCAGTAAAACTCCCTGAGACTCCAAGACAGAAAATGCCACATGGGCAGCTAATTTCCACCTAATAGCACATTTTCCTCTAGCAGAAGTTATAGACTGCAAGTGCTTCATGAGCCATTTGCACGAACATTTGTAGGCACTACCGAGGAACTGAGAAACTTAATTATCTCTTTTAAAATGACCTGTGTGATTTAAAAACCTATTTGGACTTCAGGTGCCCTGGGATCTGTAATCTCTGATCTAGTTGCTCAGCTGGTACAATCTTGAAGTTACCATACAGGCCACTCACATTGCTCTAAATTGTTCCATCTACTCACCAAACCCACAAACATGCCCCCAAATCCCATCCCAAACTGACAGAGAGAAGCAAAACCCCAACAACCACCTCCTTATCCTTGTCCACTACCTGCCTGAGCTTCCCAAATGACGGCAAGAGTGCAAATCCCCTCTATTGGGGTCAGCAAACTTTCAGCATGAACACATGCCCAAGCATCTTTAGACATAATATATATACATATATATATATATATTTAGGGAAGTTATTATGCTTCTCGGAAACTTTTTGCAACACTATTACCAAGGCTCAGCAGCAGTTTTTAGAGCCCGGTGGCAGTTCACAGCTTGAACCAAAAGACACACCAGGCGCAAACCCTCTTACTAATAATGGCCTGCAGGGCTGGAAAGCCCCTGTGCCTCTCTCAAGCCCTGGGCTGCAGTGAGGTGACATGCCTGGGTGCTCGATTTGAATATGTATAGCTGAGACAACCCACGGGGAAACACAGATCCTGCCCCTGAGCTGTCATCCTGACCCCAGTGATGCAAGGTGAGTGGGGCAGGGCCTAGTGTTCTCATTTCTCTACCCCAAAAACATTTCCACCAAGTGACGGCTAAGAGCATTTGTCAGACTTTTGGGGGTTTTTTAGGCATTTCAATGCAGGAGTATATGCCCAAAGTGGAAGAACACACTGGTAAAATTCCTGATGCCCCGACCCCTGCAGTCAGTGGCTGATGCTACACAATCCCCAAAAGCCAAACTCCCATCCTTTCTACCAAGAGCAACACCAGATTATAACTCAGAAAAATTTAGTCCTGAGATCATTTCATAGCATGTGAATATCTTGATGCAGAGCCTAAAGGGAGGAGGCCTTAAAGGCATTTTCTACTCTATGAGGCAGAGACCTAACTGAGACTATGTTACAAGCCATCAGGCAGGGGTTTCTGCTGGAGCCAGATGCAATATGTGTTTTTCATTTTACACAGGAGCAGGACACAGTTCTTTACTCCAAAGTGCTGCAAAAGCCTGAAGAACAGAAGCTCCAATGAATGTAGCAAAGTATCAAAATCATAGAAGCACAGAATGGTTTGAGTTGCAAGGGACCTTCAAGAATCATCTAGTCCAATCCCCCTCCGCCATGGGCAGGGACAGCTCCCACTAGATCAGGTTGCTCAGAGCTCTGTCCAGCCTAACCCTGCACACTTCCAGAGATGCGGCATCCATAATTTCTCTGGGCAACCTGCTCCATTGTCACATCATCCTCAGAATAAATGCAGAGACCCAAATCATGCCACTGGGACACAGCACAGATCCTCAAGCCAGATTTTTCTTCCTGGGCTCTGGTTCATGTTTGCTGAGAACTCAGGTGCAGCACCTGACGCGCCTCCACTGCCCCACTGGAAGGTCCTGCCCCAGGCCGCTGCTCGTGAAAGGGACACACTGCTCAAGCCACAGCTGCTCAGCCATGGCCCAGCACCTTCATGGAAACCAAACATCCTTGGCAGTTTAAGCCATGGCATGAACCACAGGTGATGTCCAAGAGTGTGGTACAGGCCCCAGCCATCCCCAGTGACATCCCTAGTGACACCACCCACACACAGCTACACCAGGCAGAGCCACACACACTGCCATCGCTGGCATGGCCCTCACTGCAATGCTCCCTTGCAAAATTTCTCCTTTTAACTCCAAATTTCCCTCATTGCTGTATGGCCCTTTGCACCCATCCAAGCTAAAGCCACCTCAGTTCCCTGCCACCCCATGTGGGTTAACACCTCCCCAGCAGCTCCTGCCATCCTGTAAATACCCCCCACCTTCACAGCTCAGCTCCTTTTGCATCTCCCCCAAGGGCACGTTCCTTTCTCTTGCTCATTACTTCTTAAATCTCATAATCTATTGCTCACACAGCCTTGAGGCCAGTGGTTTTGGAAGCAGAGGAACGTTCAGACACATGCTCTCAGGTACCCTGCAAATTTGTCCCTGAATGTAGTGATTCCAGGGCCTCTCATAGAGCTGAGCACATTGGGTACAACTCTCACTTGCCATTGGGTTAACTTTTTTTTTTGCGCTTTACTGCAGCCCTTAATGACTCAAAAGTAATATGCTGCAACAGCAGTTGCCTTACCTGTTTCTGCACCTTCTGGTTTGTTCTGCTGAAGAAGGGGTATAAAGGCTCTGAAAAAAAACAAACAAAACAAAAAAACCCAAAGAATCGAGGAAAGCCACTAATGGCATCTATTAAAAAGATAAATATTGCGTGTCCTGGAGAACAGCTATAAAGCTTGCAGCCTTTCAACACTAGCTTTCATTTCAAGGTGATATGAGCTGCCCCACACCCTGTACCCCACTGAGGGAAGGAAAACTTTCCCTGTGAACCCTTCAGATGGACAAATCAAGGTGAAAAGGTGCCAGAGACCCAAAGCATGTTCATGGAAAAGCATGGATTGTGAATTTAAGGTTCCTGGCTCTTGGCAACACACTACAGCTGTTATAAAACAGGATATCCATCTCAGCAGCACAGCTATCAATACTCCAGCATGAGTCATCTGCAATACTTATCTAATGGTGAGTAAGCTGCTCCTGTCAGTCATACTTTCCAGATAAATCTGTGAAGAAAACAAGAAGGAAGAAAAAACCTATCA
Organism: Aleadryas rufinucha; assembly: GCA_013397815.1. Taxonomy (NCBI): domain Eukaryota; kingdom Metazoa; phylum Chordata; class Aves; order Passeriformes; genus Aleadryas; species Aleadryas rufinucha. Next base: position 134,033 of record VZTH01014991.1, on the reverse strand, counting down.
GAAAATGTTATCAAAGAAATAAAATGTAGGGGATGGTATGTGGTCAGCAAGACAGCACCTGAAGTGGTAGAGGGACAGGTGGTTTGGGGGTCATTGGATGAGAACACGTACACCAGGAGCTGCAAGACAAATATTAGGGTCCATACGGGGTATGAGTGAAGCACCACTAATTCAACCATAATACAACCCTTTCTGCTTGTGGATGCTTCAGCCAACACCTAGGCAGAGGCTGTACATGACACAGCTTTTGGGACTGGGACTCAAATACAGATGTGTCAGTCTGGGGGTTTGTGCTCATCACTTCCTTGCTTGGTAGTGAGTGTTTGTCCAAGTAAGGACAATGCTCAGGAAGAGTTGCCTGGGGCCGGTGTCTTTAACATCCCAAAAAGCAGTGAAACCCCAACCCAGCCAAGCACTGGGTGCAAAGAAATCCTGAACATGGGGGATGCTTCCTCACTTCCCCCCATTTTGACTAAAGCACAACAACTAAGTTACAAATAATTTAGTATTGAAAATAATGACAGAAAAAGTTCTTCCTTCTTTCAAGTCTATTTGATGAAAGCAACCCTCAATGACTGCACAGGCTCATTTGCACCCAGCCATATGCAACCTTTGTGTTTGCTGCCTGCCTGTGCCTTGGCAGACTCTGGTGAGCCACAGGAGCTGAGGCCAAGTGTTACAGAACTTTCTCACAGAGAAATCACTGATGAGGAGGTGGAGGAAATACCCCAAGGGTCTCCCAAGAGGGCTGAGTCACTGCATGGGTGTCTCACAGAGATTTCAGAGGGGAGCTGGGGAGCGGGGGCTATGAGGGGAGAGAGAGAACTCCAAACACTTCCCCAGCTTCACATGCCAGAAAGTGAGAGAAAACCCCATGTATGAATCACCCTGTCACGATACCTCAGAGCCACCGAAGGGTTTCACACAGGCTGCCATGCAGGTTCCCGCCAGCACAGAGGAGCCCATTTGCTGTTCTTGCAGCCCAGCTGTGAGGCTTTGTGAGCAAGGGGATTCCAGGGTGGGCACAGTGCTTCTGTCAGCTTGCCTGCAGGTGGGGAGAGGCACAGGGGCATGGCTGTGGGGACCAACACAGATCCACCGAACCCCAAGACCTCCACATCAAAGAGTGAAGCCTGAGATGGCCACCTCCGTCTTCTCCTACCTGGAAGGGACTGGGAAATAAGAGCTCTTGTCATGGCTAGCATTTCATAGAATCACAGAATGGTCCGGGTTGGAAACTGACCTTCAAAGATCATGTTGTCCAAATCAACTGGCATGGGCAGGGACAGTTTCCAGGCACAGTAGACCAGGTTGCTCAAAGACCCATCCAACCTGGTCTTGAACACTTCCAGGCATGGGGCATCTACAACTTTTGTGGGTAAACTGCTCCAGCATCTCACCACCCTCATCATAAAAAATTTCTTCCTCATGTCCAAACTAAACCTAGCCTCTTTCAGTTTAAAAACATTCCCCCTTGTCCTATCACTCCATGTCCTTGTCAAAAGGACATCAGACCTCTTGTAGCCCCTTTAGGTGTTCTAAGGTCCCCTCAGAGCCTTCTCTTCTCCGGGCTGAACAACCCCAGCTCTCTCAGCCTTTCCTCACAGATGAGATGCTCCAGCTCTCTGATCATCTGCATGGCCTCCTGTGGACCTGCTAAAACAGGTCTATGTTCCTCTCATACTGGGGACCCACTGCTGGGCCAATTTCACACTGCATCCCCAGCACTGCCCAGGGTGACCTCTGTTTTCCCTACCTGCCCTGGGGACAAAGGCTTTTGTCAGACAAGCACAGGAACTGACACAATCAAGAACAAGCCTGACTGTGTTTTCCCTCTGGGTTAAATTTTGCTCCAGTCAGTGTTGCAGTTCTGCAGGACCAGGCGCACCCAGGCACCACCAGCAAGGATGGGATGGAAATCAGTTTGAGAGAGCAAAGGCAGAGAGACCAGCCCCTCTGGAATGAGCACACTCACACTGAATGAAGAGGGCCACATAACCACACCCTCACTTAACTGTATCAACCTTGCAATAAAAATTATTCCTTCTTTGGAGCACGGACTCTGTATGGGGACAGCCATTTAGAAATAAAACCAGGCCAACTTATTCTGTCCTGAAACCTCAAATTTATTTCATTATAAACATTTTTCTGCCTTTTTTTTTCCAAAGGATTGAGAAGGGTCTCTCTGGAGCATGAACTCCACATGCATCCACCTCAGGTAAGCACATGATCCTGCCCAGAAACAAACCAAACACCTTAATCTCAACGTTCTTATTAAAAAGCTTCCCTAAAAATTAGAAAAATTAGAAACTTTCTTTTTATGTTCAGCCTAATTACCATCATGATAGGTGACATCCATTTGCTCCTGAAGCACCACCATCCTTCTGCCTCATCTCCTCCCTGATACACCTCTACTGGGCTGAACAAGCAACCTGCTGCTCCAGGCTTTTCCATCCCAGGTCTTCCTGTCCACCTCTTCCCATGTGAATTTATCTGAAGAACATGAGAACTGGACCCAGTCAGCACTCCTGAAAAGGCAACTTGTCCTCTATGAAACCTCCCTGCTTTTCTAGATTCTCCTCTGAGACCTTCCCACCAGAGTCTTTAATTTTGGGTTTGGTGCTTTGTTTGGTATTTTTTGTTTCAGTTATGCTCTATGATTAAAATTGCCTTTAAAATGTCTAAACATGCATTTCATACGAAATAGCATACAGGGAAGAGGGGGAAAAACTGTCATATCTTATTGCCTAGATGTAAATAAAGCACTGAGTAGGAACTGAACTGGCCACAGATGTAATCTAGCCCTGTCAGTGCTTTGCAGCACATGTGATACAGTATTAGACACAAATTAGGAGACTCCTGCAAATGAAAAGACCATTTTGCCAGCTCCATTTCTGGTGANGCAGTTCTGCAGGACCAGGCGCACCCAGGCACCACCAGCAAGGATGGGATGGAAATCAGTTTGAGAGAGCAAAGGCAGAGAGACCAGCCCCTCTGGAATGAGCACACTCACACTGAATGAAGAGGGCCACATAACCACACCCTCACTTAACTGTATCAACCTTGCAATAAAAATTATTCCTTCTTTGGAGCACGGACTCTGTATGGGGACAGCCATTTAGAAATAAAACCAGGCCAACTTATTCTGTCCTGAAACCTCAAATTTATTTCATTATAAACATTTTTCTGCCTTTTTTTTTCCAAAGGATTGAGAAGGGTCTCTCTGGAGCATGAACTCCACATGCATCCACCTCAGGTAAGCACATGATCCTGCCCAGAAACAAACCAAACACCTTAATCTCAACGTTCTTATTAAAAAGCTTCCCTAAAAATTAGAAAAATTAGAAACTTTCTTTTTATGTTCAGCCTAATTACCATCATGATAGGTGACATCCATTTGCTCCTGAAGCACCACCATCCTTCTGCCTCATCTCCTCCCTGATACACCTCTACTGGGCTGAACAAGCAACCTGCTGCTCCAGGCTTTTCCATCCCAGGTCTTCCTGTCCACCTCTTCCCATGTGAATTTATCTGAAGAACATGAGAACTGGACCCAGTCAGCACTCCTGAAAAGGCAACTTGTCCTCTATGAAACCTCCCTGCTTTTCTAGATTCTCCTCTGAGACCTTCCCACCAGAGTCTTTAATTTTGGGTTTGGTGCTTTGTTTGGTATTTTTTGTTTCAGTTATGCTCTATGATTAAAATTGCCTTTAAAATGTCTAAACATGCATTTCATACGAAATAGCATACAGGGAAGAGGGGGAAAAACTGTCATATCTTATTGCCTAGATGTAAATAAAGCACTGAGTAGGAACTGAACTGGCCACAGATGTAATCTAGCCCTGTCAGTGCTTTGCAGCACATGTGATACAGTATTAGACACAAATTAGGAGACTCCTGCAAATGAAAAGACCATTTTGCCAGCTCCATTTCTGGTGAAAAAAAAAAAAAAAGAGAGGTCTCTCGGTCTAATATAGCATTTAGCCTAGCCAGTTTCACAGGAATAAAAAGAACAAAATCAATAATAACCTATGTAGCAACCTATCACAGTTCTGCACATTTCTATCGGCAAATAAACGTAGCTGTATTACAAGGATTGCCCATCTGTATTACGATACAAAGGCAAACAAATGTGCACTGCCAGCTTCGGACCAAGGCTCTGGAATTTACAGAAGCAAGGAAAAATCAACAGGGGCTTTGCCTGAATAAAGACCGCTGGTTTAAGCACACATGGCTTGTGCCAGTGTTCAGTGAACCAGCTTGGCTTGCATGCGTGTGTGCACAGTTAAAGATAACTATCTCGATATATTTATATCAAAGAGGGAGAGCAAAAAAAAACCTCGCATGCAAAACATGGTGACGTTCACACAGATCTTGCAGATCTGGAGGCAACGAGCAGTGCTCTCACAAGAGGTCACAGCTCTCGAGTTAATAACCCTCTGACGTGGGCATTTTCTGAAAGGGGAGCTCATTTGGCTGCCCCTACCACTGCTGTTGTACACAAAGTTGGTGCAAAAGTCACACAGCAAGTATGCAGTGAGGTGATACAGCACTGCAGTCATCCAGCTACTTGTTTTCTGCATGATGGAGAACATTTTTGGGTTCCTTATTTTGGGCTTGGAAGTACAGAGATTGGATTCTTAAACGAAAATGTGTGAAAACAGTCTCTTCCTCCTAACTACAAATGTGTCTGTTTGCTTAGGTAGCACCTTTGTGCTGGTACTGGTGAAGCAGTTGTGTTTTTAATGGAGCAAAATTGCAGTCACTGGTGGAATTCAAGAGAACTGCAGCTCAGCATCATCTCCTCTTCATTCATCTGCTGGATCTGCATCTGGTTTGGTCACTCAGCTCCATGCAGCTGCTCCAAGTGCACCTCCCAGTCCCTACAGTAACTACTAATTCTCTTGGGGTGTAAATATAGCTGTCATCTAAGATGTTTGCAGCCATTAATTAAATTTTCAGCTCTAGGTACTGTGAGATGCTATCTCTCTTCGAAAGCAGCAGCCTTGACTCAGCACACGCTGGAGAGAGGGAGAGACCGTGCTTCTTCACTTTCTTGAAAGGTCAACGAGGGAACGCCCCGGAAACCCTGAGTAGTAACACCTCATCCTTAACCCAAGTACAGGAGCTGTATTTAGGCAGCTGACTGATCACAAGAGCTACAAGGACACGTGTCTGCTCAGCAGCAACCAACTGGAAATGCGGATGCCTTTTATTAGCCGCCCTTGTATTTAGCTTGGCTCGGAAAAGCGTGCTGCTCCGCTGGTGGGTCCTGCAGCGTACGGAAGAGCAGTTATTAGTGAGGCTAATTACAAACAACGTGGCTACTTAGAGGGCTAAAAATAGTGTGGTGTATTAATAGATGGAGTGAAAACTGGGACACGGAAGATGACAATTCTGATCTCGAGCATGGCAGCATCCTACACGATCTCGGGTAATTCTCTTCATCTGTGTGTTTTGTTTTCACAGTTTACAAAGCAGGCAGGAAAACCGCTTCTCAGAAAGGCTGAGAGGCTGAATTCCTCAGCATCCAGGAGCATTGAGAAGTCCTCTCTTGTATCTCCACACAAGTGGAAAACATTCCTGTGTCAGCCGAACTGGCTCCGTGACAATAATTTCACGCCATTTATGTGGCAACTCAGGTGACAGTTCCCAGAAACCTGTAACATTTACCTTAAATACCTGAGTTCACTAGTCAATGATCAAAGGAATGCAGCCTTTGGAAAGGGTTTCCAGTTGACCTGGAGCTGCTGGAGCAGAGCGGCAAGTGAAACCCTCAGTGCCCGCCACTGATCTGCAGACAGGAAGACCACTGCAAAGGGGGAAGTGTCTGACTCACTTATTCTGTGCAAACTTTAGCCAATTTAAAAATCCTATGATTTGCATCTAGCTAATGACCAGAGATACCAAGACTTGTAATGACATCATAAACCCCTCTGCCTACCCACTAGACAAGCATGGTCTCAGCCCAGCACCTGACAGCACACACACGAGAAATCAAGCTCTTCCTTCCCCCGGTCTGCAACCTCTCAGTCAATCTGGTAACAAAAACAAACAAGCCCCTAACTACCGTTCCAGGCTGGACAAATACCACTGCTGTGCTGGAGGACATCTCCTGAACAGCAGGAGACCACACCAGCCACCAGAAGGAAAGGACATGAGGAGCCACAGCTTGTGTGCCAAATCTCGTATGTCGCAGAGAAGCTCCAGCGCCAAACCCGGCCAGTCTCACAGGCAGCACGCAGGCTGCCATCTCCTGAACCTCCAGGCTTCCTTTGAAACTTCACAGTGCTGCTGGCTACATGCAGGGTAGATAGATGTGTGCAACCCCTGGTCCATCCATGCAAAGCTGCATTTGCGTGGATCAATGCACTGTCCTGGGATGCCAAATAACCCCTCTACATCTATCCCTCTGATACAGATGTTTCTATGAAGAATAAAAACAAAAGGTCGTTAATAACGATGCAACTGCTGCGTTATAGGAGATCTGCGTGACTCCTAATAACTATAATGCAACATACTTTAGTGAGTAAGAAAAGGAGTGGAAAATTAATGTGCCCAGCATTTGCAGAAGGATTCATCTATTTATTTAAAACAGAGGGCATGCCTCTGAAATGAGACAATGCAATCCCACGGTCAGTGACAGTCCTACCTTTGCACCGATGCAGAAGAGATAAGACTCTGCCCTTGAGTGTTTTGTTACCTCCTGCTCAAGAGTTCAAGATGATTAAAAAAAAAAAAAACCAAACCCTGCAAGAAAACATAAAAGCCACAAACCATACCAGTTTCAATACAAACAAACAGGAATGTTTTCTTTAGCCTTTTCTACCATGGCAGGAGTGAGATAAGTGGATCTTTCATATGAGTGTTGTGAAAACAGCTGCAGGAAGATAACAAAAATTGAAATATATGTCAGATGCAACTGTCAGCTACTGTCAGCTCAGGCTGCAACTGTTCCCACGCTTAATCTCCAAGACAAGCAAACACAAATATCTAACGGGGCTTCCAAAAATCAGCATCTCTCAGCTGCACAACTGGCTTCCTAACCAAGAGGGGTGGTGGCACCCCTTAAGGGGAGGTTGAGTCCCAGAGGCAGAGTGCCAAGCAGGAAGAGGAAGGATGGAGAGGGGAAGGAAGAGACACAGGAAGGAGGAGCAGTCTCCTTCCTCCTCCATGTTTCCCTTCCTCCTTGCTCTCATGGTACCAAATTTCTCAAGGCTTCTGCCACCAGTCATGTTTTCTAGTGGACATAAATTTCTTTACCACCCTCAGGAGCAGAAGCTCAGTGAAACCTAAAGACACTTCAAGAGCCAAGCATGGTCCAAAGCAGTCCGAGTTCCCAATGAGCTCCAGCAGCCCCACGAGAAGACCTAGCCCAAGGCTGAGGTGATGGAACTTCAGCAGGAGTTCAAGCTCCAGCTTTACCATGTTGTAATCCTCCTTGGGCTTGGATGAGGTTTTTCATCTCCCACAGAACTCCACAGCAGAAGGAGGGATGACCTACTCTTCTGCATTTTGCCCCTCACAGGAACTCAGCTGTAGGGCTGCTGCAGTCCAGGACCTGGGCAGACACACGAGGACTGCCCAGCACTGCAGGTCTGTGATGCTGATGGGTGCTCAGGGGTGGAACTCCGCAAACCACCGATGGGAACACGAAAAGAAAGCGGCACCAAGTTATGACCATGGGGAAAAAAGAATGGACACACCTGGTGCATCCATCTTTTTCAAGCTTGCTTCTTTTTTTTCTAACTTATCACTTAATTTTTTCTAAAATATCCATCAGGATAAAGCAATTTGCGGAGATGGAGATGCTCTCTAAAGCCCATATCCACTTCACCTGCGACAGACCAAAGGACTTTTATCTGCTTAAAGGTAGAATAAGATGTTTCAAACTGAAAAAAATACATAAACTGTCAAAAAACAATTTTTCTTTTTTCTTTTTTTTAAATAATCACCTAAATCATAAGCAAAGTGAAATTAAATTAGGAAAAGGGAAACTTCAGCCAGACACTGGGAAGTATTTAACAACTTCATGCATCTTCCTGTTGGGAAAAGCTTCCCATGAGGAGGTCAGTGGCAGGGAGTGAAGTCACCACCGGCTTCCGAGCCCAGGGCTGCGCTGCCTAATCCGGCGCTGGCAGCATCCTAAGCGACGGATGAGGGGGTCCTTCCCAGCTCCCCCCTGCAGGACAGAGCCGGCTGACTTCATCGGAAGTGAATCCCCCCCTTTCCCTGCTCCCCCTCTGGCCCCCCATTCATGTTGGGAAGGAGCCTGGCAAACCCTGGGGGGATTACAAGGCAGGGGAAGCAGGAGGTTAAAACGCTCTGAGGCCCCTTTCAGTCTAAAAGACAAAGTAATCGTGAAGCTAAAACAGATGCTTTGCTGAAAATAAAGAGTGGTTTACACAATTCTCAAAGAGAAGCCAAAAAATGAAAATACTGTACAGTCCCAGGAAACTGAGAGCATCCTGTTCTTATAAATAGCTACAATACTTGCGTCTACAATAACATTATTGCAGTATTTTGAATTTATGCAAAAAAATTATGTGTGTTGTTTGAAGGATAAATTTGAGATGGTACAGAAAGGAGACCATGCCACTGAATGTAATGTACTGAAAGCTCTAAGTTTAAAAATATATATATTTACAGTTTACTTCCATGAGTGACACGAGGAGGACTGACAAGACCAGCCAGCCAGGCACAGGGACAAGCAACTACCCACTTAAAGCGCACTCCACAAACAGAGCAAGAGATGCCAAGACACATCCATGGACAGATTAAGTCAGCAAATGCCACTTTAAAATGAAATTATTGTTGACTCCTATCCCTTTTGGTAGGCTGACCTGTTTCCCCAGAGAATCAGAGAGGAGTGATATTCTGAGAGAATATTTCTGTAGGTTCACTGATGTTTGTCCAGGGCCTTTTACGGTGCTTTGATCCAACTCACCTGAGCAGGTGAAGAGATGCTATACTCAGGCTCTGGGCTCAGCCATTCCTCCACCTTTCTGCTGAACCTGTCACCTCTGAGCTGCAGCACTTGCCAGCAGTTTCTTGGCACAAGCATGTCTCTGCTGCTGAATGGACCGAAAATGTCATGTTTTGTTCCTCTCAATTAATGCAAATGGATCAACTGAAATAGGAGATCACAATTTGCAGGATTTCAAGAATCACAGAATGGTTTAGGTAGGAGAGGATCTTCAAAGATCACCTAGTTCCAATCCCCCCTGCCATGGGCAGGGACACCTTCCACTACAACAGGTTGCTCAAAGCCCCATTCAGCCTGGCCTTGAACACTTTCAGGCATGGGGCATCAACAACTTCTCCATGCCAACACAACCCGTGCCAGTGTCTTACCACCCTCATAGTAAAAAGTTCCTTCTTTATGTCCAACCTAAACCTGCCATCTTTCAATCTGAAGCCATTCCCCCTTGTCCTATCACTCCATGCCCTTCTAAAAAGTCCCTCTTCAGCTTTCTTGTAGCCCCTTTTAGGTACTGGAAGGTGGTCGGTCTAAGGTCTCCCTAGAACCTTCTCTTCTCCACGGTGAACAACCCAAACTGTCTCTGTTTTACCTCACAGGAGAGGTGCTTCACCAGGACACCAGAGTAGATAAAGGCAGCTCTCCTGGAAGTGAGCCCACCCTGGAGTTTGGGCTCTATTCATCTATTTGATCAACACCTCTGGCTACTGCTTCGAAATGGCTAAAGGACTCTGATTCGTCTTCCCTCAATCTCTGGAGCTCCAGGTGAGCAGCAAATCTGCCAAGTGAGGGAGCAACAAAACCAGAAAGATTTGTCTCTACATTATGTTGCTTTCCAGAGAGTTTGAAACACCTGTGCAACTGTCCTGGGACCTGCCAGTGAAACTGTGCTGCAGGTGCTCTGCAGCTACTCACACCAGACCCTGCCTCATGGCGTTGACATTCACTGGCTACTTGGACAGGCTGAATTCAAGGGTCTTGAACTTGGGCACTTCATCTCTCAGCCCAGTGCCAGTGCAGCTTTTCACAGACTTCCATTCTGTGTCAACAGGTGATTTTTAATCCCCAGGTTCAAGCTAGACTAGTACAGAAGTGAAAACCCCTTTGTTTAGTTCATATGTGACCAGAATACCCACAGCTCAAGTATAGCCAAAAACTACTACCTGGCAAAAAGAGATGCTGACTTTTCATATATAGAATAGTGGCAAAGGGCGGAGAAGAGGGGAAAAAAACAGAAGAGGAAAAAAAAGGGAGGAGGAATGAAAAGAAAGACCGGCAGGGCGGGGGGAGGGAAGGAGACATGGAAAAAGGGATGGAAAGAACAAAATGACCATGTGGGGTGACTCTAGTAGGGTTCAGGCACTAATCCAGCACTTGTTCACCTGGCATACTGCCCATGGAGAACAGGCACTGCATTAGGTACCAGGTCTCCTGCACACTGCTGGCCCCAGGCTTTAATCTTCCTCCTGCACAGACGGCTCCATGATCACGTTTCGAGCCTTATAAATTATTTACATCAGATATGAGGAAGCAGAGACATTAGAGACGGAAAAGATGCGCCAGCCCATCCCTTGGGGAAGAGAGCTGGATCCTTCCCCGTGTCACATGAGCAAAGCAGTGATGCTCTGTCTCTCCTTGGGAAGGTGTTTTGCTGCTCCATGCCCTCACCAGGCTGAATTTCTTCATGAAGTCTTTGCATAAATTGCATTTATTTTGACCTCTAATCCCTTCCTTCTGGCATTACCACCCGCCTGCATCCTCTGCAGCCCTCTGGAGCTGCACAGCATCACTAAGACACTTCCTTCTTGAAAGTTTTCCAAAGACATGAAACATTCTACAAAGCCCAGTTAAAGATACCTCAAAGAATAACCCAGCAATCAAGTACTTAAAAAAATGAAAATAAAAATAAATATCAGACTAATTTTGAAAATGGAGGACTTTTAGCTAGAACTTTGCTCTTCCTGCCTTCACTCCCAGAGTGGGAGGGCAGTTGCTAGCTAGGGATGTGGTCAGCAGGAAAATATTTCCTGAGCTATGGACCAACTGCTTTGTAAAGTTACTCCTGCAGCACCAAAGTAAATAAAGGACTCCAGAGCAGCTTCATCCTTCCTCCCACGATGCTCAGGAGTTTGTGGGCTGGGGCAGCACCTATCCTCCTGAATGCTTGGCAAAGTCCAAAACACAAAGCACAAAAGAAAGCACAAAATAACTCAGTCCCCATCCCCAGCACCACATTTTAAGAGCTAACTCCCTCCTGACAACTGAGATAGAGTACATAAAGGAGCGTGTCATGCTTTGAACTCCACAGTAATTCACCTCCTTGCCAGGATTTACACATTCTTTCTGTTGGCTCCAAGAGTTGCCAACACTTCCTTCACTTACAGAGTTTCATGCAGATGAAAGACTCCTGCTGGGAGTCGTCAAGATTTACTGCAGTTTTGGTTCAGATCAGGAAAGCACTTACACGTGCTCTTAAATACTGCTGAAGTCAGGGGCACCCGGCTGCACGCTCCCATACTCCAAAGCAATAAAGAGGAACCCCCTTTTTTTCATTGGAATAAAAAGGCATGGAGAATCTTAATTAAAGCTAAATGGAAATTACCTAAATGAGCTGCTTGTTACAGTAACAAATCAGATGAGAAGATAATCAAGTACAAGACATGAGAACAGAAACTGAATGGGGAAAAGCTGGCACTGAGGTTTTGCTTGAGCAAGCACAGGATGCAGGACACAGGGCTTGCCCACAGCACCTCTGGAAACAAGCTCTGTGTTTTCAAGACACCAAACCCAGAAAGGAGAGGTTTCCAGGTACTTTTACTGAAGATTCCCCTTCTAAAAGATGCATTCTAGCTTGCTCAAAGTGGTAGGGACCAAGCCAGTCTGCTTTTTCCCCAAGTGCAATGCATTTCTGCTGTCTTGTTCTGCTCTGCTTGCACAAACCTATGCTGGTACTGGGAAGCCCTGAGCACAGAGCAGAAGTTTTGGAGGCCCTTCTACACTCCATAACTCATACCCGGCTGGCAGAATCTATGGTGAACAGATTTATGGATATGAATATTTAGGAGTATTTGGTAGTTCAGCCTGTTCAGTCCCCATTCCTGTACTCCAAGAGCTAAACGTGGGACATCTGCCAGTCACCATCAACTGTAGCCCCAACAAGGGGGCTGTGGCTGCTCCAGAGGCCTCTGCCACTACATCACCCATGGCTGCAGCTGAGCAGGACTAAAACCAGGCACTGACAATGTTCCAGTCACGTATTAGAGCCACTTCAACCTTCCTATTATGAGTGTGTCAGCCTAACCCAGATAGATAATGGTTTCTAGCAAGAGCGCTGCAGGTTCCAGGTTGACTGTGCCTTAGTAGCTTCTAGAAAAAAAATTACCTCAGCTAACAAATAAAATGACAGGTTTTGTGGTTTTTTTCCAACTGCAAACTCAGTCTGGGAACTGAAAGCAAAGATGTGAGCTCTCCTCGTCACCTCAAGCACTGCCACCCAGGACCAAATCTCGACAAGTCTGCAGTGTGCATGGAATTGGGTACGCTGGGTATGTGGGGTACATGCCACGATGCCATGGGTGCACGGGCTGCATGTCATGGGTGTGCAGGACACTTAGTAAGAGTGTGTAGGGTGCATGCTGTGCTAATACAGGGTGCACAGCACAGGCATCTGGGGTGCACCCCATGGGTATGCGAGGTGCATGCTGTGGGTACACTGCCGGAGTCCAGCTCACCGAGGTCATTTGCAACAATTCAGAAGGCACAGACAGACACAATGCCTGAGACAATGGACAGACAAAACATGCAGCTGGCAGTTGGAGGGAAAACCCCTCTCCTCTTTCTTTTAACAATTAAACATGATCCTACAATTGCATTAAAAGCAGGCACCCAGTGGGACAGACCAGGCTGACAACTGGGAGTTACCAGCTGGTCACTTCAGATGGTCACTAGCCCTAAACACAGCACTTCCCCATAACCTCCCCAATCCCCTGCTGAGGCAACCACCCATTCCCACAGGACGGGAGAGTACTGCATCCAAGGCAAACAGGCGATAAACAGCCACCTCAGCAGCAGCCAGGTAATGGGGAAAAGCATGACTGCGGTGTGATGGCATGTGGACGCTGCTGGGGAGCGAAGCCCAAGGGCCAGCTGGTCATCCACTGCCCTGGAGACCTCCATCCCAGCATGACCTCAGGACACTCGTTGCTCAGCTGCTGGTGCAGGGCCAGAGGCTGATGGGCAGGCCTGAGGTTGCTCCATTGAGGTCACTGATGAGGTCGGGGTGATTCAGCGTGATTCAGGGGGAAAATGGTGAAGAGAAAATGTCTGAAGGAAGGAGGACCCAGCCCACATGTGACAGCACCTGCAGGTGCCTGGGACCCCCGTGCTGCAAGCTGTGAAGGGTGCTGGGCTGCACCATCAGAATGCAGGAGGAAGGACATAGAAAAACCTGAAAATCAGGCTGTGGATGCTGTTTCAAGATGAGAAAGATGGCTGCACATCCCCAGAGGTGCCACCGACAAGAAGGGTGGCACTGTCCCGCTCTCTGACCCCTGCCACCCTACCTTGGAGATGAGGCACCCTGGGGATGCTGCACCCATCAACCCCAGCATTTCCTGCAGGCTGATGAAGATGATGGCTGCTGCAGATGGCAGAGGAGCCTCCCCAAGGAGTCACTCAGAGCACAGCCTTGGCCCACTGCCATGCCACAGAGGGCTGTTATCTCTGGGAATCTCATGGGGCACTGCAGAAAGCAGAGCTGGTGGTTTGGCTCTGAAATAAAGTGGTCTTCCATGGGCAGCATCGCTCAGAGATGTGTCCCATGCTTCCCAGAGCATGCCAGGATTGAGCCAGGAAGGGTGCACATAGTGGGACCTTCAGCCACGTCCTCACTTTACTGGGCATAGTTACCACTCTTATACTGACCTAAAGAATGGCTTCTGCTGGACACCATGGACTTGACCTCCTGTTGTGCATTACATGGCTGCCACAGGCCAGCTTGGAGATACTTGTAATTAAAGAGGAAGTGAAGTACCTTGCCACGGTCAGAGATAAACTGAAAAAACTCATTTGAGACCATTTAGCAGAAGAAATTGATGGTGCACATTAAGTCTCTCTCAGTCAAAGATGGTGTTTTACCAGATTTCTTTTGATCTGAGAAGATGACCCTGCCCTTAGTACAACACTACAAGAGTACTGTCCTGTGGAAGACACCTTCCTGCAAGGAAAAAATATTTTAATTCAGAGATGCCTTTCCTAGGAACCTCTTACGGCAAGTTTGACCGTGCTTGGGTGGCCAGGTGGGTGGCTAGTCTTGCTTCCTGCCCAGGAGGGCTCCTAGGAACAAGCTTGCCTTTGTGGACAGTGCTCAGTTAGAGGAAAGGATAGTTCACCAACTCCACTGGAGAGTCCCTCCACTCTCCATCAAGAGCTTTGCTCAGAGGCATTGCAGAAGCTGAACATCCCATGCTGACAGTTCTGCACTAAGATGCAAAGAGAGAGCAAAAAGAAGGTGCTTGGGGGGAAGAAGCTGTAAGGAGAAGCTTCTCTGTCTCTCTCCTACCTGATAAACACCCCAGACAACCCCTTGACTCATTAGCAGCTACCAGGTAACCTCCAAAGACAGAAAGGGAAAGAGAGGAAGGAAAACAACCTGTCCTCAAAGAGGTGGGAGGATGGAGAGATGCAAGCTCTAAGTCTGGAGAAAAGCTATTGCTGTAAGTCGGAGGGGATGGCTTTTCACACCATGGAAGCAAAGCCTTTGTGCAGGGGGAGAAGAGGGTCCCTGGATGTGAAGCCCGAAGCTAGCAACTGTGCCTGCAAGGACTTCCAAGTGAAGATGCATTTGCACAGCTCTAAGATGCCCTGTTTTAGTCACAAAAACAGTCTTGCTTCCCCTCCTCAATCCCACATCCTCCCAGGCACTCTGAATCCTCGGAGCTTCGATCTGCAACAAAACCTTGACACAAGCATCTCTGACCTACAGACACAAATCCATTTATTGCTGGGCTGGGAGGCTGGACAAAGAGGAGCGGTGTCTCAGAGCTGGGTGCCAGGGCCACTCTCTGATTCAGCAAAGCCCTTGATAAGAAATGTCATCCTCCATTCAGTAATTTTAGCTCGTGAGATAAGAATCTCTATCAGCCTCAAACATATGGCTGGCTGCAGAGCACGCAGCAAAATGAGACGGGTAATTTATTTGCTTGTGCTAAAAGCACTCCCAGACCCAGAAAAGCTGATGCAATGAAATAATAAGTGCCAAATTACATTCTATTCTTCTTTGGAGACCTGGAAGAGGCTCCTGTGATATACAAGGGGTTGTATCTCTCTCCTTTAAGCATCAAGCCACCAAGGAGACAACAGTTCTACACAACTAATTGAAGACTGAGCTGCACGGGATTTTCTAAGGTCTGTTGTTCTCATTAAATCCTACTTGTTACACAGGAATTTACAGCCACAGATATGACTGGTGCTCTGTAAGAAGTGCCAGTAGATGCTTTCCAAGGGAAGAAGCAGAGGAACAACAGAATTACACAGGACTGAGAATGAACTCCAATCTCCTGGTCACTAGAGCAGGACCATCATCCCACCAGGTGCTGTGATGTCTCCCAGCAGAGTCCAACTTAGCACCTCTGATTTAGGTGACCTTGGCTAATCCATATAAACATGATACTGGGCCAGACACTGCATGGCTTAGGCTGCTCAGAGTAATAACTCTGTAACGTGAGCACAACAGGAGCATCTGATCCATGGGGACAAATGGACATAAAGGACACTCCCAAGAGACATTTAGCACATTTAACCACTGGATTCTGCAAGGATCTGATCAGGAAGGTTCATTCCTAGAGCACTCTTTCTTATACTCTTTCCTATCTCAGCTATCATCAATGGAGATATCAAACTAGATGGTCTCGCTCTGACCAGCCACTTCTACACCCTTTCATCTTCAACAGCGCGACTGCTGTTCAATGTGTGTCACACATTTTCTCACCATCACCTTTAAATGGGGGAATTTCACTCTCAAACACAAGATTAATATCTAAACATCCACTCTGAAACAGAAACTTAGGCTCAACGTACAAATACCTGAATTTGGTTCTTCCAAGGAACTGGGCTAGACCCACACTTTGATTCTCTCTCTGATTCAAATCTGCTTTAGAAATGTAGCAGCTACTCACTTAGTCACAGATAGTCTCTTCTCTACAGTGAAATCATTGTTGCATCCTAGACAGTGGTATCTTCCCACCCCCATATCTACCCATGTCACTGGCATTCGCACTGGAAAAATCAGCAGTTAAACCAACAACTGAATAGTCACAGAGGTTAAAAACTTCTAATACAAAGTGATGGTCCTTCCAGCTCAGTGCTGAGACATGAGGGTGAGGGACAGCCAGGAAATCTCTGATCTAAAGAAAAGGAGGGGATTTTCACCTCAGAGGAGTTCAATTCAGCATTTTTCATCATTGCTACATTTATTAGGGAATATTGTCATGACAATACAGGTTGCCATGCACACACTGGCATGGCCTTCATGGCAACATCACACATACCAGCCTCAGAGGAAGAGTCTGATGAACCCTTTCCACCCTCACCACCACACAGCCTTCAGATGAACCACAGAGTGCATAAAGTGCAGCAGACGAAAGCCACACATCCCTCATGCCTGTGGAGTTATATTGCTGGAACAGACTAAGCCTGACACCCCTCTGTCATCCAGGCCAGTCTTCTCTTCCAAGGAATGCTTCCAGCACTCCAGAGCCCAGGATCCAACATGGGAGGAGCCATGCACGTTTATGAGGAAAAACACTCACAGCAGGAAAGAAGCTAAAAACTAAATCAAGCTTCAACTTTCTTTTGCACAACAAATGTTTTTCAGTTCTCTGAGGATAGTAAATTGAAAACAAGTAATTTTGCTCTATTTCTGCCTTTCTCCTCTTGTGGCTTTGGACAAAGCAATGTGATAAGCCCACACATTTCAGCTCTCTCTGTATCTCATCCATTTGGAAAATACATCACTGTCATGCTCTGGAGCTGCGAAGAGTGCAGTGCAAACAGTGTGAGGGACCTGTCATCCTCACTGCCAACAACAGAGCAGCAAGTTCCTCAGGCACAGAGTAAAGGTACAAGGGTCCTCCAGAAACAACACATTTCATGTATGTGTGTGTGTGTGTGTGTGTGTGTGTGTGTGTGTGTGTGTGAGCAGAGATGCTTGAAAAAGTAAGTCTTAGACATGTGGACAACTGAGGCAGTCGAGATTTGCTGATGATTTTTACATGAAGCCTGCTCAAGGCATGGATGACGCAGGACACAGGAAGTTTCCAGGGGAACAAGAGAGAGACTGGAGGCAGTAGGAGAAACTACTCAATGCATGGACTCATTACTCATCTCACTTCTTGTCTGATGGATACTTGAGTAAGGTACGAAGGAAAGAAAATGTTTTGGGTTTGTTTTTTTTTTTACCTTTGTTACAAAGCTTCAGTCCCACTCTGGAGGTCAGGAAGCTGGCTTGTACCATCACCTCTTCTCCTTCTTCCTGTATCTTCCCTGGGCACATTCTTCCCAGGCAAAATCTGTCTCTAAACCAAGATCTATATGCCAGGCTTTTCTCTTTTTGAGCATTCTTCCCAAGAGCAATACAGCATTGATTTTCATTACTTGTGCAAAGCAGCCAACTCTGCTCTTTCTCCTTGTGTGACACTGGAGATACAAATTTAAGCTCCTCTGTCCCTAAAGTCTAGGGGGAGGGCTGCCTGGCAAGTTCAGAAAGTCTTCTGAAATACTGTAATCCAAGCCAAATCGCAGCTCATCAAGCTTCATCATCCAAACAGTGGTTATACCTATGAAGAAAACACAGTTTTATTATCTGGATCAGGACAGATTTACAAACCTTCAGGTTTTATACATCATTTCTATTAGTACCAAGAGAGTGGTGTCTGGTTCACCCTTCAAAGGACACCCCAACCTTGCAGTACTGACAAAAGAACATCCTGTTGTTGCCTCAAGATTCAGCCAACAGAAGGTACTACTCAAACAGAGATGAACAAGATATGTCAAAGAAAGCTGAAAAATCCAATTCTATAATCCTTGTGGGATTTAAATATCTTGATTTTTTTTCTCTACCATCCTGAATAAGTGGGAAGGAATATAAAAATCTTGGAATTTTGAAGGTTGCTAAATTGAAACTCATTTTGACTTGAAGTACTTTGTTTCAACAGTTGGAAAATTTCCCTTTAGAGTCATAAACTTTTACATTTTGTATTATAACTTCCATTAGAAACAAAGACTCTTTTCAAATACAAACCAAAATGCAGACAGAGTCAGAAGGTTTAGAGGTACTGTCAGTAGCCAACCCTCTCCAAACTTTTACTATACTTTTCCCAAAAAGGAGGATTTACTGAAGCTGACTGTCTCCTGAGGGTACATTCCAGTGCAACACAGCACCAGATTAGTGACAAAGTCACAGCCAGCTCAAATGCTGACAAAGGAAACATCAAGCTACTTCAATCAAATTAAGTGGATTTTAATACACAATACAATATAGTTAGCTTTACATGTAAATAAGACATGTAAAGCTAACTATAGACAATTTCAGCATTCAACTACAGACTCTCATGGACTAGCAAAATGACTACACTGTGTGTTGATTAACACTAATGCAGACATTGCTCTACTGGGTGTAACATACTGCTCCAATGAGGAGGCAGGAAAAACTCCAGAAATCGTATCCAGATTAAATTCTAAGTTTTATTAAAAATAGCAAATTTTTTTTTGTGTACAGAGAGAAACAGAAACACAGCATTTAGGTACTTTATCTAAACTAAAGACTTTCATGATGTCCAGGAGCTCTTCCAGTGGACACTGGCCAGACACAAGCAGCCCAACGTAATAGTCCTGAGAAAGACAGAAGCTGCCTTCACCTGGTTCAGGGGACATTTGAAAGAGATGGAGAAGCAACACAATGGACATGTCTACAAGGTTTCTTTGGGTGGGAAGAGCTGCAGAAGAAGAGGCCAGCAGCCCTATCCCATTAGGAACGACCTGCAAACTAACTCCAACCCAGCAACTGAGAAGGATTGCCAGGGCAGGTGACACAGAAACGAACTCAGGTTTAAGAGGTAGATGGGAATACCTTGTAATTTACCCTCATAAAAGAAGAGCTCTCATATCAATGAATGTTTGGTCCTACCCAGATTTAATGTTCCTAGTTACAGAAACCCACAGTGAAGTGGGGCCCCTACCCATGGCAAGGGGGTTGAAATCGATGATCTCTACAGTCCCTTCCAACCCAGGCCTTTCTATGATATGATCCAATGAGAAACAGGAGGGCTGGTCTGTGCTGCTGAAGAAACCCCTTCCTTGGGTGCAGGATGTGGCACGGGAGGTACAAAGCCACTGATGCTCAAACACACCTGTGCTAGGGAAGACAAGAAGCATGGTTCATTGCCAGAAGAAACACGATCACAGCTGGTGTGGTGGAGGCAAACAGCTTTGGCACTCTCTGGGAGCATGGGAAGTACAGCTAAGAAGATGGGAACTGGAAACAGGTCCCAAGCCATGAGGGTGGCAACGCCATCCACAGCTCCAAAAATGGGTCTCTCTGACCATCTCTTGCTGCTTTCTGTGCTCACGAGACAAACACTTACAACGCTGTCTCTCCTGCTTCAACACCTGCAGGGCTGTTTCAGGGCCTTTACTCTCCGAAGGACCACACACACAGACCAAGGTGCTGCAGGCTCCTCTGGGGCTGTACAATGTCCACCTCCATCCCATGAATCACCCAGCTGGGCTGCTCTCTGCCATGTAACCAAGAGCACTTGATGGCCCATCCTTGGCCAGCTCATGGTGCTGTGTCACACATTAGAGAGGAAGAGACAGGAATAAGATGAGATCTACGCCTTTGGGCCATTCATCTCACAGGCACCTACCACATCAACATCTCCTCCTCACAGAAGGGCTTCGCCACACCCCAACCACACGCTTCCACCTTCTTCCCCCATTTTAACCTGCACAGCCTCCACCATCACCTCACCGCCCCTGGAGGGAGGTGACACACCAGCCCTCATATGGGGTGATGAGATTCTTTCCTTCTTCAAAGACCTTGTGGCTGCCATCACCTTTCAAGACCAGGTGTCCACGTCAGTATTTTGCAGTGAGCACCACAAACTGGTCTGCTCTGAAGACATGCTCTCTGTGACACTGAAAGTCATTGAAGAAGAGGGAGGAAGAGCAGTGTGGTGTAAGGAGCTGCAGCGCACACCAGATCTGAGTCCCTATCGGAAGGACTGTGACCCAGGGCTTGCAGAGTGCAGCCTAGAAAGACACTGCACGGCTCAGGGTACTGGGAATTACAGAACGTTATCCTCAGGCTGCTGGCAATATTCCCTTGTGCAGGGCACAATGCTGACACAGTGACATTAAAAGCACAGCTCCCAGTAGCATCCTGGCTGCCCAAAGCCCTGGCATGAGGCAGCTGAGCTGTCCCAAAGCTGACCCTCCCTGGAGGAACACCGCATGCTGACAATCCTGGCACAGGGATTAGCAAGGCAGTGCTGAAGTGCTAAACAGATACAACCACGGTGAGAAACAGCTTCCCACTAATGAGGGGACAGGCAGGAATATCTTTTCACACATCAGTCACTGCACAAGGAGAGTTTGCCCTGCTCTCAGCTGAAGTTAGTGTTCAGACAGACAAATGTCTTGCCCTCATGGCTGAATTGCAACAGCACAGGTACACAGTGACCTGTAACCAGGCAAACCTGGGGCACAGTACTTACAATTACATGCAAGACTACTTCCAAACAGCCTACCCGAATGGTAAAAGCAAGAATAATTTGGGTTACAGTCTGGATTGCCTTCCTTTCCCACGCTTCCTTGGCAGCTGGTTGTCCCTGCTTCTGCTGCTAAACTTCCCCCTCCTCCATTTCTGCATTACTCATAAATTAGCATCACACACAGCAGCAGGCAGTAAAACACACCAGCAGCACTGCTGAAGGCATTGACTTCAACAGTGGCTTAAGCAGATGTGCTAAGGAAACATCTGGATGTTATTACTACCAGAAAGCTTTCTAGGTTCCCCATCAGATCAACACCTCTGTTTCCTCTGAATCACTGTACATAAGAAACAACATAGAACTGATAACAAAAACACCTCAATTGGAAATACAGTCAGCTCTCTGTGTCTAATATCTAGAAGTTCACAAACACTGACCCAAACCCCCAATGGGGGCAGCCAGTCCATGACCTCCAGGCAAGAAGCTTGGTGCTACACTCCATAGCCAGCAATGACAGGTTTGGCTGGCACAGGGATTGCAGGTTAACCATCTCCATGGTTAATCCCCATGGGAGAAAACAATCCACCAAGAGCTGAAGAGGTCAAAAAAGCCTGCAGGACTCTGGAGCCAGTAGCATGCATCTGCCCTGTCCCACCATGCACTGGAGATACATCTCAGTGTTATTTCCTTCTTGTGAACTACTTTTTTTCCCCCAGCTCTGCAAAACACATTCCTAGCAGCTTTCAGCTTTGTAAAGATTTTTGACATGTGGCTGGTACAGTGAGAAAGGCTGGACTAAAACTCCTTTCAGAATACAAACCAAGAAAAAAAAAATGCATCAAAAAGATTAAAGAGACGCTTGGCATATTAAAGAAATGGGTGCGTGGAAACTTTTTTAAACATATGAGACCTACAGGACTGGCTGAGGTAAGAGGCATAATTAGCCCAACGTGAGTTTGCAAGGCAGGTCCATGGTGCTTGGCTCCACAGATGAGGGATGTCACGTACCAGCACAGAGGCCCTGTTATCTTCGGGCCTTGGGCTGGCACAGCTGATGGGAGTGTGAGGTTTAATACTTGTACCCACACTTCAAGAATACTGCTGGAAAAACTGGAGAGAGTTCAGAGGACAACCACAAGAACAAACCCAGGCTTGTGGCAAGGAACTCAAGGAAGTCAATCAAAGAGAAAGTTAAAAGGCACCTCGCAGCCTGTAGGTACCTGTCAGAAGAGTGCTCTCAGCCTGCCAGACAAAGGCATAACAAGACCAAAGGTTGAAAGTTGAAGCTCAACAGAAAACAAACCAGAAACGATACCATTTTTCAACACTGCAGGTAATTTACAGAGAGAAAAGTCCTCCAACTGGCATGGCCAAGGATCCAGCACTGGCAATTTTTAAAATAAGATGGGATGCTTCCACCTTGCTTGTCTTGTTCGCCCAAAAATGTATGCTTGGTTCCATTCACAACTGCTGACTGTGGAGTGGAAATTAATTCAAGGAATCTCTGTTATACAGCAGGTCAGACTAAACAAGCACCATGACCTTCAAGGCTAGACATCAAAGAGGTACAAAGAACAAGAGGCACAATTATCGGTGGTACAAATAACAAGATGCCCCATTATCAGTGGTTGGGCTTGTCCAGCCCCAAACATCCCTGCCCCATCCAAAGGTCCTCTTGCATCTCATCACTACCCAGATGTGGATTTTGAAGAGCAGGAAAAGTGCCAGATCCATACCACAAGCAGTAAAACAAAACACTGTTAAACCAAGAAACCCATTCTGCTGGCTTTTTCCCAGCAAAAAAACCAGGAAAAATCATATCCAGACAAAATCGAGTAAAAAAATTATACTCACAGAGCAGAAACAAAGCATAATGTAAGACATAAGCATTTACAGTGAGAACAATCACTCACTGGAATAACCTCCCCAGGTGGAGTCTCCATTACTGGAGGTTTTCAAGATGCAACTGGACAAAGTTGCTACAATCACCTTGGCTCCCTTTCCCACAGAAGACTAGACTGGACAATCCCTTCCAGTCTGGGCCAGTCTGTGGCTCTATGAAAGGCACACAAAACTGTCCTGACTACAAGCACTTGAGTCAAAGGAATGAAGCTCCCAGTTCTGACACTCTGAAACCGCCCATTGATGTTTAACATAATTATGCTCGCAGGTTCCCTTTGTGCTTCTTGATTCCAGGATCTTCACATCTGCTGGGTTCCTCCAAGCCTCAAAAGCATATCCCAGGACACAGTCCCTGACTGCATTCTTTCTCAAAGAGCTGGAAAGCCCTCCCTGAAAACAGAAAGCAAATTTCATCTTCTGGATGGTTTGTTTAAAGTTTTCATCATCATGATACTGGTTCATGGTAGTGCATTTGCAATCCCTTCCCTCACTCTTGCCTCTTCTTGCTTTAGAGCTTAAAATGTGGGGGGCTCACTGTGACAGCCATAGGATTAAAAGGGTAACTAACCTGTGTCTCAAAAATCAAGGAGCTGCTATTGCTCCCTAGAAAACCTGGAGGCTGCAGTCAAAATCCAGCCTCCACCAGCCCTAAACCTGCACTTAGTAGCTGGAAAATACAAGGGGAACCAGGGATGGGGATGAACTTTGGGGGCTGCAAAGCATGGCAATCACTCCCTAAGACTTTAAGGACCATTGGGTCACCCAGTCTGAATCTTGCATAAGGGAGGTCACAAGTTTCACTCTTACCTTTGATTTGAGCAGTACTGCTAGTGTTTGCCCAAGCCCCACCTTCCAGGGAGGCATACAGGCTCCATGCAAAGAGCTCAAGATATGGAGATGGTAAGTCACCTTTTTGATGGCTGGCTCAAATACTTAAAAGCCTTTGGTATTTAAAAAAGGTACTTTAACTCTGATTTATCTGCACTGCATTTGCGGCCAGGGGTGCCTGTGATATAGCTGCTGGCTGCTGGAGGTGCTTTGCCTGATTTCCTCAGCTGTTCACAAAATTCATCTCCAGGAAAAACCCTGGGGCCTCTCTGCTCTCTTCCCCTGCAGACAGCCTGTCTTCTGCCTCCACCCTTTTTTCTGTATTTATAATCGCCAAAGGAGAAGAGGAGCTTTCAAAGGATTTAGCACAAGTGCCTGGCAAGGAATTGCTTCTGCGGGTGGCTGGT
This sequence comes from Aleadryas rufinucha, assembly GCA_013397815.1. NCBI lineage: Eukaryota > Metazoa > Chordata > Aves > Passeriformes > Aleadryas > Aleadryas rufinucha. Next base: position 110,148 of record VZTH01014991.1, on the reverse strand, counting down.
AAGCAGGAGAGGGGAGGAAAGGAAAAGGCGGAGCAAACACTTTCATCCCCATTGTTTCCATTCCAAGGTGAATCCACACATTTCTCCACACCCTCCCCTGCCACCAACATCTCCTGCTCTCTACCAGCTTTTCCATATACTCACACATACAAGGCTGCCCTTCCCCAAATATCCTCCTCAGATGCCTCACAGCCACGAACTCCTGTGACCCTGTGCCACTCTCCCACAGTCTCGTTAACAATAATTATTACTCAGGTTACTAAACCTGCTCCTCAGTGCTCACCTCTCAAAGGACAATTCTAACCTGGCTGGCTAAGCAGCACTCACGACCAAGCAGGGAAACCTGGGCTAAAGAAGATGCTCACACCAAATACTTCTGAGAGAAGCAGGGATCACATTCCACTATCCAGAGCTGCATCAGCACAGAGAGCTCCTCCTGCCTACCCTAGCTGCCGTCTACAGCATCTTCATCCCACTTGCAAGGGCACAAGTTTCAAGAGCCTTGTACTGAAGCTTCAGCACTTCCACAGACTCTTTGGTATTCAAAAGGTTTATTTTAAAATTGGGTTTGTTTATCTCTAAGCACAGATTCATTTCCAATTTATGTCAGCAAAATAAAAACCAAAATGCAAAACAAAAATGAAAAAAGAGCTCGCCTGACTTGGAAGCCTAAAAATAGACCTGGGTATTGCAAATAGCGAACTGTCAGGTAAAGGCTGTGGATTGAAGGTTCAAATGAATAATGTGTTTGTTTTTCCTGCTTCAATACTTTCCTGCTGTTATCAGTGTACAAATAAGTCAGCACACGCTAATTACTCTGATGGCAATTTCCTGGGAACTGGTACTTAAGTATCAGGCCAAATTTATTGCTGAGCATCACAGACTAGTCCTCTCCCTGCACTCCCAAAAAAAGAAACAAGTCCAGCTGCCAAATCCCCCTGTCCTTTATCACTGCAGACCCACCACTGCCAGCATGGTCCCACTCCTGACTCCAACATCAGCTGTAGGATCTGCCCTGAGGAACACGTTTTTCCCGACAAGCCTGGTTAAAGCTAAGATGCTAACATAAAAAATGGTTCTGGCAGTGCCAGAACCCGGACTTATACCCTTCAAGGTGTTCAGTGTATGAACAAATTGTGGATCCCAAGCAGTATTTGTGCAGTAAAAGGGGTTTTATCTTGGGAGCTGAGAGTACAAGCACCTTTTCTGCAAGGTACACACATCAAGAGAAGAAGGATGGGAAGTAAAATGTCTGTGAAGTGTTTTTATAAGGCACCCAACAAACCAGTCTCAAGCCCCTTTTAGCCCAAAACCATCCCACAAGGCTCACAGTTTATATCCATGGGTGAAATACATCAAAGAACTGCCTAAACAATGCCTGTGGTTTCTGCTGCATTTTTTCCCCCCACTTGGTATTTATACAGCCATGGATTTACACTGTAATTCAGTCAAATGCATTAGAGCAAAGATGAAGGGAGGAGAGAGAAGAGGAAAAAAAATGCTATTACCTGTGTTACATCCCAAATGGCATTGAATTTCTGTGTAAACCTTCACTGCAACCTCAACCCAGATGCAGGCTGTTTGCTGAACAGGCAATATAAACCCAGCATCCTTCTTTGTGGGCTTCTTCAGCTTTCAGGGCCTTTTTTTTTTGGAGGATAGTTGGCTTGCTTTAGATTTATTGTATTATCGTTTCTTTCTGCTTTCACTGTGAGGCAAAGGGTTAAGCGACCTTTCAGATCCTCCCTGGATGCAACTCCATGCATAACAAGAAAGCTTCCAGCCCAGTGAAAACAACTTGAAAGAAGGGCAGTGACCCAGCCACAGGCTTAAGTTTCAGGTCACAACACCCCTGCTCAAAACCATCCATCTTCCTGTGGCCACAAGTTTGCATCCAGTCACCTCCCATTAGTGCCATTCGTCTCCAGGATTTACAGGAAAACACCTTTTGGGGACCCAGCTGCTGTTAGCATCCTCTCTTGCACACGAGATGAGAGCTAACAAGGGACACTGTAGGTACACACTGATGCAGCATCCCCTTGCATCCAGTAATAAGTGCTAAAAACACAAGGACCATTAGGGAAAATAAATAAATAAATAAACCAAACTGCAATTGTGAGCTTTGGTTTCATTTACTCTCAACTTCTGCAAGGAAATGGGTGTCTACAGCCCCTGTCAACCTGGACACATGCCCACCACATTGCATGGCAGAATCAAAGCTGTTTGGTTAGCACAGGAGCATCATGCTGCTCGGTTAAGAGCCCTGGATCAAAACAAAGAGGTTTGGTGTTACTGCACACTGAGCCAGGGGAAATAGTGCATCTCAGGAATGCTACATGCTGGAAGAAGGCTGCGGAGAGGAAGGATGTGCCTGTTCTCCCCTTCTCCAAAAGGGGTTCCCTCAGGCCAGTCAGAAATAATCACCTGTTGGACCACAGAACTGGGGATCATAGAATCACAGAATGGTTCATGTTGAAAGAGATCTTTAAAGGTCATCTAGTTCAAGGCCCCTGCAACGAGCAGGGACATCAGTGGTTCCATCTCCACTCTGCATCAAGGATGCTGGCAAGCAAACCACTGCTGAGAATAGTCAGCAAAAGGTTCAAAACCCAGCTCCACACAAGCCTAACAGAAACACAGCTCCTGGGAGGGGGATCTTGGCTTATATGGGGCAAGGACAAAAAAATGTAAGTGTGGCATCCAGCCCCAAGCCTGGAACTCAGCCTAGTTCCTCCCAAACTTCACATCTGCCAGGGCTGGTCTTGCTCTGAACCAATGCTGATAGAGAGTATCAGGATGGGATGCAAATACAGAAAAATATGAGAATGTGAAAAGAATTATCAAACACTCTCCCAACCTCTCACATTTTGTGCTGTTAACTTTAAAAGCAAGAGCACAAAGGAACAAGCTGTGTGTGCAGGGAGCTGGGTGCTGAGACTTTCCCATTTATCATCATCAGCCAAACTGCCCTGAGAAGTAGGGCAGGCACAAAGCCCGAGGAGGTTCCCGGTTCAGCTGCAACTCCCAAGGTTTCGATGTGATTAGGCCTGTGACTCTCCCCCACAAGCTTTCTGGCTCTGGGACCAACCCATTATATTGTTTCCATTAGTTCCTCCCTCTCAGCCATGCCAGTGCATGCCAGTTTGCCATGCGAGACTGAGAACTGGATTGGGGAACCAAATCTACAGAACAACAACCCAGGGAAGAGAAAAAATGTCAGCTGGATGGGTTCCCTGTTGCGAGTGTGTTCAGCAACATCCTTTGCTGTCGGCAGCCTGAGATGGTTTCAGGTGCAGCAGTGCAGAAGGATGGCCAGATATCACAGTAACACTGCTCAGCTGCCAAAGGAATGAACCACCAAATGTGGCCTTGGGCTTTTAGTTTTTTAGTGATTACCTGTATATATGTGTGCTATCAAAAAAACTGGACTGAATTTGGTGAAGTGACCCCACTCCTCAGCTGACTGGCTTACTGTGTGATCCTGCAGCACCGGAGGAACCAGCTAGAAACATCAACTGCAAACTGAAGGCAAGCTGTTTCTGACTAGGTGCTGAAGAGAGAAGCACACGGCTGAAGTTTGGTACACACCAGGGACAACACAGGTATGAGCTGAAACACTGTCAAAGCACATGACAACTTCACCAGGCTCCCTGACCAACAAGCTATGCAAGAGTAACAAGATGCTGATCCCTTCAAGCGCAGTTATCTTCTACTGCCTTGTATAAACTCATGTGGGATGGATATGTGTATTTATTTTAGTATTAGCTGGAAATATTCACACTGTGTCCCAAAAAATGCAAATATGTCTTTCGGTGCTCAGAAAGGCATGTCTTGTGGGAAGATGAAAAAAACCCAAAACTTGTTTTGCCTCTCCAGCCTGCTTTCAGACTGATGCATCCCGCTATTGAAGAGCAAGCACAGGTAGGGTCTGCATTAATTAGCAATAGCCTTTAAAAAGGTCCTGAGACACCCATTTTGGGAGGAATTTGTAGTTGAGCAATGTGAGTGCTCAGACCTCCCCTCAGTGCATGCAACTATGCCTTTGTTGCCCATGGCACCATGTGCTGGGCCAGCCTCTGTCCTCCACTCCTGCAGCTCTGCAACAAGGTCAGGGGGATGCTCTGCACCCCACTTGCCCCTCTGGGTTAGCTAGGCTGGGGGTTGCCCTCATAGAATCATTTGGGTTGCAAGAGACCTTTGAAGGCCATCTACTCCAAACCCCCGCAGTGAGCAGGGACATCAATTCGATCAGGTTGCTCAGAGCCCAGTCCCACCTGACCTTTAATGTTTCCAGGAATGGCATATCTACCACCTCTCTGGGCAACCTGCTCCTTCTCATCATCCTCCTCCTCCTCCTCTAAGGAGGTGAATGAGCACCTAAGCTGCATCAGCGGCAGCACCCTGATAAAGCTTAAGTATAAATTATGATGATGCAGTCAGCGGGAAGATGTGGGGACAAGATCATGGTGTTTTACGCAGTAACCCCAGTAATGCTGGGTAGTGCCAAGATGGGAACCACCTCTGGGGAGATCCTGAAGCCCAGATCTCTTCACTTGGTTTGAAGAGGGCACAACAACTCACTCCTTGTCTCTGGCACACATCACTACCCCTCTTTCACTAGCAAAGTACTCAGTTTGGGTTTTTGAACTACGTCAGGGCCACCAGCTCTGGAAGGACCCTAGGGAGCAGCAGCACCAGAACTGCAGACTGTGACTTTTTCCCTGAAGATGTCTTTCACCACCACAGAGTACATGGGGAACTCAGGGCAAGGGGTGAGAACCCCACCTGAAACCAGGGCAAGGCTCCAGTGGGGCACCCACCCAGGATCCAGCAGAACAGCTCAGAATGCACAGGAAGGGCTGAGCCATTCAGGCACTGCCACTGTGCCAGCATTAATCGCCACGCCACGACTAACAGGGCTGCCAGCCACAGCCAGGGCCAGTGAGAACAAGCCCTGGGGAAGAAACACAGCTCTGTGTCCTGGCTTTGCAGCCCGGCTCCTACGTGGAGAAACAAAACGAGAGGCACAGCTCACCCTCTCCAAGGAATACGCCCTTCCTAATGAGAGTCGACCCAGGAGCTATGCGGGAGCGGCGCCCATTCCCAGGCAAGCTTCAACGCCACTGAAAGCCAGCGACGGAGACAGGCAGCCTCCGAGGAAAGAGACACCAGTGGGAAATTTTGCTTTGAAGCCGGCTCGCCAGCTAGCTCCGGCACCAGGGAGGAGGAGGAGGAAGGACTGCCGGCTCTCGCGATGCTCCCCTGCATGTGCGTACATGCAGAGCTGAGCTCAGCCAGAGATCCTGGGAGAGGGTTGCAACAACGGCGCAGCAAGTCACCGCTGTGCCCTGCCTGACTGGGCAGCACATGGCTGGCACAGCCTGAGCCCCGCAGTGGCAGCCGACCACCCGCCGTCGGACAAGAAAGCCCATGGAGAAGAGCTGGCACTGCAAGGACACTACGAAAGGACCGTGTCGTACAACATCCATCGTCCCAAGATGTCGGTAGGAAAAACTCCATTATCTGTAGCTAAATCTAGGCAGAGTGCAGTGCCAGGACCTCTTCGCATCCCAAAGAGGTTATGTTCCAGGAGACACAAATATTTTTTATCAGCCTTACTGCTGCTGTTAGCACAGTAATGATGTCAAGCATAACACAGCGGCAACAGCAAGGTTCAGGGTCTTGGATTCACCGCAGTCTTGATCTAGCTCTAGAAAGCCAACACTAGCAGTGGCAACAGAATAAATACAAAGGTGATACAATGAAAAAGATTTCCCAATTAAATTCCTGACATTTGTATCCCTTCCCCCACCTCCTCTCCTTATCTCTTAATCCACCTCCATAGATCTCAAAGCACTTAACGACTACTTAAGTGCTGTTAGCACCCATCATCCTGATGGAGAAACTTCCACTGGGTTGAGCAATCCTTAAGTTGCCCAACAACCCACTGGGTGAGGAGAAAGCAGGACTGGTTGAGCACAAGTCTACCCATCCCTCTGCGCTGCCTTGCTGCAGGGTACGAGTTACCGGCAGGAGAGCAGGGCGGTTACATGGCACAGCCATTTCCCAGGATAGGGTGTGCCCCACCTTTACAGGTGCTGGGAAGTACTGGGCACTGTCCCTGCTAAGAGGGTAGTCGGAAATACATCACTTTTTCCTTTTGTTTCATGTTTGTTTGTTGTTTTCCTCATAAGAAATTTTCTGTGTTTAAAGCTCAGGAGTGCAGACTTTCTGCAGAGAGCAAGGGCTGTCAGGGCAGGTAGCACATGTGGCTCAGATTCTCCATTAAAGAAATAAGATTGATACCTGCAGGTGTTTTCAAGCAAAAAAACACCAAAAAATCACTAGGGATTTCTGTTCTGTTCTTACTGTCCCAAACCCTCTGTGTCCAAGGTCTGAGTTAAACAACTACACACTAAGGTGACTGGGAGAGGACATTTCAGAGAACCAGGAGCTACCAGTGTGTGGACCTTGCCATACAGAGTCCCTATCAAAGCAAACAGGACCTCAGAGTTGCGCAAAGGTTGCAAAGTTGGATCCTTCCAGCAGCACAACGCCTGGGGCTATGGCTGTGATGGTGCTTGACTGTTTGAATCACTTGTACAGGTGGCCATGGAGGACACCCCATGGTCAGCAGGTCCACCCTCACTGGAGGACCCCCAAGACAGAAGATGATGCAAAGTATTTCTATTTGCTATACATATTCTGCAGTGAGCTGCCGAGCAGCTGCTTCTTCTCAGTCCAAGGCAGTGAATGTGTTAGGTGGAGAGAGCAGACAGTAGAGTCCCTTATCTTGCCACAGACTTATTTGCTCTTTTTTAATTCCTTCACTTGCTCTAGTGACCCCATCTTGTCCATCCCATCCTCTCACATTCCTCAGATTAATTAATTTGGCCCTCTTGCAAACTCTTAAATTACTGTACAAATGAACAATTAAGGGATTATCATCATAGCAATTGAGGATAATGTGTCCAAAAGTCACACCTTCAGAGAGGCCCAACGTGACCAAGAGCAAACTGGACAGGAGTTACCTACTGGTGATACCCATGACGAAAACTGAGGCTGATACGGAGCATGGAAGACCACCTCTGCCCTAGCTCTTGCTGTTCAGCTGTGGGCCATGGGCATGAAGCAGTTTAGTGACTTGGCCCAAAATCCAGAAGTTGGGAACCAAAGCACTGCACCTGAGGATCCAAAACATGGTGGGGGGGGGGGGCACTAGGAAACCTCTTTACCACTTAACTCTCCATCACCCAGTCCTGCCAGGAAAAGAGGTTTAATTAATATTTCAAGTACAAGTGCATTTAACAGACTCTGTCCAAATGCATCCCAGCTGCTGAAACACAATTAGTTTCATCTCAGCTTCTAGGAACAGGCTGTCTCCTCTTTGGTGCTGTGCAGCAGGTGAAACCTTGGGGTCCCCAGCTGATGGCTGGTCCCCAGCTAATGAACTGAATTAGGCTGCTTCCATTCTCACTACAGACCCTACAAAACAGTGTCCTTTAAACAGAGATCTTGAAGCTACCTTCAATAAAATGTTCTCCATGTCTCTGTGCCTCAAATTCAACTGTAGCAGCTTCTATGAGGTCGACAGTGCTATTGCACCCATGGTGCCCACTCCTGCTGACAAATTCTCCAGCTGCCCAGCCTGTGCATCCGCAGCTCACACGCAGTACTTGTCTTCTCATCAGCAATCCAGCACTACCTGTTCCCTCAGCTTCCCAGGCCCTTTATGTGAAACTCCAGCAGCAGAGCCGAAAGCGGTGATGGCAGCAGCTGCTGCAAGCAGCCAGGTTATGCAGAGCACCACATTCCTCCTCTGGGAACAGGCAGCACGAATAAACCCAGAATCCGATTTTATTGCATCTTTCAAATTCTTAACAAGCCAACAAAAATTACTGCTGCCTTCTTTTTTTTTTTTTTTGTATTATTATTTCCCATTTTTAAAGTGACCAGACTTTTAAAATCAATAGTTAAAATATTAGATGCTAGGATACTGTTAGATGCATCTGGGGATGGTTAATCAGAGGCACTGAACAAATAATAATAATAATAATAATGTAACAATAATAATAACAATAACAACAACAACATGAATTCCCCACCAGGATATGTAAGAGTTAGGGAGTGACTGTCACCCTCTTCTCTGCCCAGAGTCAAGAGCAGAAGAGCATCCACAAATCTCTCTGCCTGTGCTGGCACTGGGGCAGTGCTGAGTGGCCCAGGACATGCAGAAAAGGCTCTTTGGAAAGGAGATAGGAGCCATTCAAATCCCAGCCTAGGCCATTTGCAAGGCTAAGGGCTTGTCAGGGAGAAGGCAAAGACTTTTTTGAAGCAGGCAGCTGCCCACAGCAGGGGAGTCTGGGAAGAGGTGCAAGTAGGACGGGATGCAAGATGGGATGCAGGGCAGGATGTAGGATGGGATGCAGGGCAGGATGTAGGATGAGATGCAGGGCAGGATGCAAAGCAGTGTGTGGAGCGCATTCCAGAGGGAAGGACAGCCCTGCTCCAAAGCATTAGCCTAAGCTCTTTCCCGGCTCCAGCCTTCCTTCCCAGCACTGTGCCACACACATCTGTGTGGGGAGGGCTGGTGTGGCAGAGAGCCAATTCAACAACTCAAGAGGTGCAATTATCATTAAAGCCAAGCAGGCTGGAGCAGGGGAGAGGAGATGCCTCCTCGCCAAATGAATAGGTTTAATGCTGCTCACATTCCTGCATTCCTCTGCTGAAGTGTAATGAATAAACCCTCACAAACTGCTAAAAATGAGGTGGTTTTGGTTAAGCCTTGTGAGTGTGTGTTTTGTAATCTTACACCTTTGCAAACAGAGAGCCCTGCTATGCTGGTAATCTAGGAGCTGAGGTTTTCCAGAGCTGGCTTGTGTAGCCAGGCAGAGACATCAGCACATGCCTGTTTTATGGGAACAGCATCCCCATGACAAGTGGGGAGATGGGATAGACAGCGCCTGGAGCCAGGCAGATCCCTTCCTAGGCAGGAGTGCAGCAGGGGTCCCTGGCCAAAGGACACACACAGAGCCACTTCTGGTGACAGAATGGGATAGGATAGCATAGCACGGGACAGGATAGGATTAGAATGGACTAGAACAGATTTAGATTCAGAATAGAATAGAATAGAATAGAATAGACCATTTCAGCTGGAAGGGACCTAAAACAACCATGTAGTCCGAATGTCTGACCGCTTCAGGAGTGACCAAAAGTTAAAGAATATAATCAAAGGTACTGTCCAAATGCCTCTTAAACACTGGCACGCTCAGGGCACTGACCACCTCTTTAGGAAGCCTGTTTCTGTGTCTGACAACCCTGTTGGCAAAGAAATGACTCATAATGTCCAGTCTGAGCCTTCCTTAATGCAGCTTTGGACCATTCCCACACATCCTACTACTGGATCCCAGGGAGAGGAGCTCAGCACTGCCCTCTCCCCTTTCCCTCCTCAGGAAGCTGTTAAAGAGCAATGAAGTTGCCCCTCAGCCTCCTCTTCTCCAAACCAGACAAACCCAGAGCCCTCAGCCACTCCTCACAGGACATGACCTCCAGCTCTTCCACCAACTTTGTTGCCTTCCTTAGAATGCCTTCAAGGGCCTTCACATCCTTCTTAACTGGTGGGGCCTAGAACTCCACACAGAGCTCCAGGTGAAGCCAAACCAATGCTGACTAGAGAGGAATAATCACTTCTTCTGCCCATCTGGTTCTGCTACGTTCAATGTACCCAAGGATGATGTTACATGCAAAGCTTTTCCCTATCTGCACTGGTTTATCTGCAGAGGATCCTGTCTGGGTCTGGAAGTAATAATATTTATTCATGGTTCTACTGAAAAAAGTACTGTCTCCTTAGCCAAAGGTCAAAATCCATATGTCCCTCTGCTCAGCCTTGGCTTCTCCAACCTGCCTCCATCGGCACAATCTCTCATCTCTCCTTTCCTGCCTCTTCATCATCCTCCAGTTTAACTTCAGATTTCCCTCCCCACGGGCCCTGTGTTCCACCCATGCTCCAGTCCTTCTCTATCTCCCCTTCACCTCCACCAGAAATTTGTATCATTATGATGGTCTGTGCCCTCCTCAATGCAGGACTCTCCTCTCTACTCCAGACTGGTCTCCTTACATTCAAAATTAAGTCTCAGGACATCTTCTGAATGCCCTTCCAGCCAGCATCCAAATCTGCCATTGTCATTGAAGCTCTTGCTTTCCCACATCACAGCCAACACACCCCCCCTTCCCTGAGACCTTCCTGACCTGCAAGAGAAATACCACGTGGGTCATGGCTTCTATCTCACTTCATCTTCTCAAGGATAGTGCCTTTCCCTGTCTCATCACATGAGCTCTGTAACTCTCAATGCTTACCCCATGCCCTACAGTACCCACTAGCTGCTATTGACTCTTATAATGTTGACTATTACTTAGCAACTTGGGCTCGTTGGCCAGTCAATGGAAAATGCCTTTGATACCGAATGATATTTTCTCCCTTCCTGCCCCCTGTCTGGTAGAAATTAGTCTCAAATGTCTGCCAAACCACCTCAGTGACTTCATCAAAACTCTCCTTTGCTGTGACATTTACAAGAAAACTCAATAATTGTGAGGCTGCTGGTGTTCTGAGGCATGTCTGTCAAGATGATCAATAGTGTCCTGGCATTTTTATTTTACTCTCCATATGCATGTACCAATCACAACCTCCTGTCATTGATCCAGACCATGAGCTCCTTGGGGGATGGACAGCCTTTGATTCAACATTTGTACAAAGGACAACAGGCTCTAGGGCACGGTTAGCGTTCCTATGGTCACAGTGCGGAAAATAACACTTTTAAACACCCATCAAGGTCAAGAGGTGTCTGCTTGCATTGGGTATGATCCCCATGCTTACAGCAGACAACATGACCAAGAAGTCCACTTGCACAGTGTTGTCAGGAAGCCATGAGTTACCTGACCACACTTCACAGTGCATCGAGACACAAGTGTCCTGTTGTTGCATCTACTTACAACAACATCCTATTTGTCACCAAACAAATCACAGCACGAGGTGCTTCCACCAGTTACTACCAGCACCTCTTGATACACCACTCTTGGTAACATGGAAGGCATCCCACAATGATTTCTCGTACATCAAAGACCACAGCACTACCCCTGTTTGCAAGCACAACCGCCATGCTGATTGCTCAACTATGACTGCACTGCAGAGATGTTCCCTCTACCAGACTGGAAACTGTAGAATAGGCTGGATTGGAAAGGACTTTTAAAGGTCACCCAGCCCAACCCTCCTGCAATGAGCAGGGACATCACCTTGATCATGCGCTTCAGAGCCCCACCCAACGTGACCTTGAATGTTTCCAGGGATCGGGCATCTACTCCATCTACTCTCCTCTGGGCAACCTGTTCCATCATTTCACCACATGCATTGTAAAAAACATTTTCCTTGTATCTAGTCTGAATTTACCCTCTTTAGTTTAAGGCCATTACCCTTCATCATTACAGGCCCTGCTAAAAAGTCTGTCCCCATCTTTCTTATAAGCCCCCTTTAAGTACGGAAGAGCCACAATAAGGTCTCCCAGGAGTCTTCTCTGTGCTGAACAAGCCCAGCTCTCTCAGCCTGTCCTCATCAGGGTCACTGTGAGACCATATGAGCTGGTCTGGATCCCTGAATCTTTGCCATCCCCCCACTTTTGTCATCTAAAGGTGACCAACACCAAGCATCTCTCGCTGCTGTCTGGCCCCAGGAGCAGAAGCAGTCTTGAGCAAGACCTCAGAGTGTTCTGGTCCAAACTCTGCCAGTAGCTCCAACCCCTACATGTGCCCTGGTATCTCTGCTATCCAATCAAGGAGATACCCAAGTGGCCAGGAAGACAATCTGTGAGTATCACATCTCACACCCTGGACAGCTCTGACACAGAGCTTCTACCAAACTGAGAGATATAGCGGGGAAAAAAGCAAGCCCACATGGAGGTGACTTTCCCTCCACTGCCCAGGAGAGACTTGAAAGGCAAGTTCTTCCACCAGGCTCCAGGGCTGGCCATGCCATGGGCAGGGCTGAGCCTGCCCTGCCCGGCCACCGGTGCCAGCAGCCCCAAGCAGGACCTGCTGACTGATGAGAGTCCAGCAGCCACATGGGACCTGTGCACTGCAGCACAGAAGGAGATGCACACGCAGCAGGGATGGGGTTCTTCTCCCTTTACACTCATCCATCAGATGAATTTCATCTGAACTAACACTGCACTGACAGAAGCCAGGCACAAACCACAGACTTTACAGGCTTCAAACTCAGAGGGAGAGCTCCCTCATCTCCTTCAGTGCTTCTCGCTGGGGCTGAGCTGCATCTCTGCAGATTCGGGATTGATTCACCCCATATAGAGGGACACCACAGCATCTGCACTGCACAACACAGGCCCTGCCTTCCCACACTCACATCAGACGTTTTGCACATGTGCACATGGGTAAGTTTCTGGGGCAAGAGCTGCCACCTTGCAATCACCTACAGTGCAGGTCAGCAATAGCACTGTCAATCAGGGTTTCTCCAAGGAGTGTAAGGCTGAAAACACTGTTCTTTGAGAAACAGGCACGACTCTGCCTGGTTGAACACAAACAATTCCTTTGTTTTTATTAATGTTACAGTTTCACATCACAGGCACTGTCAGGCTCCCTGTGATTATTTTGTATATCCAGTACTACACAGATCACAGGCACAGCCAAAGGCGAGAAGGTCCCTCTAAGGCTCTGATGAGTAGGGATTTCACATGATCCAAGTGGGATGTGTCCACCCAGACATGTGCAGACAGACCTGGGCTTGCTTTGCTTGTGCCCAAAGCTGATTGGGATTCAACCCAGCTTAAGACAAAAGCCACAGAGTCACATTAGTATAGCACTCTGCCCAAGCTCATATGACCAAAGTGGGTGCCCTGGGCAAACACCAACTAGACTTTGATTTTGCTGTCCACAACAGTTATATGAGAATGGAAGGGTTATAAATCACCTATCGCACAGAAAATTCCTAATAACCATAACTGGTAACTATTAGAACAGATTTAAGTGAACAAGTGTGCTACTCTACCCTGGTTGAATGGTGGACTTCAAGCCATCTGGTCCTTGGGGAACAATGTTCCATTTTGTATGGGTCTGTGGAAAATAACACAAAAAATGCAACTCTATTGTCAGAAGGCTTAAATTTCTTTGAAAGGATCCCACAGCTTCACAAAAATCCCCATATTTAGGAACTCACAAGGTGAGAAAGGCTTGGAAAACCAGTCAGAAGGTGAATAATGAAAGGAAACCCACCCTTGGGTGTAAAAGAGCTGTTAAAAACCCAATCACCCAAACCCTCCACAGCATCAGTGACCTCACAGGTATGGTTTGTGAGGAACAGTTTATTCAACAAAAAGAAAACTGTTCAGAAGGAAGAAAGTGAATTGAAATTTAGCAAATACAAAAATAAATGTGAATGTACAAAGAAAGACTTTAACATCCTGAATGATCATCAAAAGGCACCTCCAGTAACAAGTGTCTCATACAGGTGGGAAAACAACATTGCCTGCATCACCAGTGTCCTTATGTACAGATGGCACCTGGAATGCCCTATCCAAGCAGCCACCAGACTCAATCATGTTTAGCTTGAATGCATCAGTGAACACATGAGAATGTAGCATATTTCTACATATGCATGGGTGGCAAGACAACCCTACACTGAAATAAAAGGAGCTGATGGTCTACCAGGCTGTTCTCTTCTATTGAAATAAGATTTTACCCTATGCCATGATTACCTGCAGAGGACTTGGGTTACTTTCAAGATAGTTTAGAGGTGAAAAAATCAATGACTATCTATCCATACCTCGGCGCTTTCAGGACTCTCAAAGCAGTTGACCTTTTTGGAGAGAGAAAAAATTCCACAAAACTTTTTTGTCTTTTAAATGATGTGGATGCAACCTGGATGGGTAAAGCGGATTGGGTTGAAAGCTCCACAATGTGTGCAAGTGTAACACTTCATACTGAAAAAGACCAAGTAACCTTTCCTCACTTCCTAAAGCCACTGCTGGCCCTGGTGCTCCCCAAACCCCTCCAGCTGCTGACGCAGTTCACTGACCAGCAGAAAGCCCATCCAGTACAGACACAAGCTTACTTTCCATCAGCACAGTGAGCTGTGGGTGGATCAGTGCCAGAGCAAGAGCAAGGGCTGAGGAGGGCTGGAGACAAGAGCGGTGCCATCCCCATGGTGGCAGGAATGGTGACAGCCCAGCACGCAGCCAACAAGCAGAAGAAGGGAGAAGTGGACAAGGAGGAGGAGGAACGGGGGAAGATGGCAACAAACAAAACACTCATTTTGTTTTGGGGGAGCTGCCTATAATTAAAAACGCAAAGCAAACACAAACTTGGCATCTGGACAGAACAGTGCTGGGTTCTGTTTTGGATTTGCCTGGCATTTATCAGCCTGGTTGGCAGGACACTTGTTAAGTAGCTCATCCTGAGGGAAAATTCCTCTGATTTTCCTAAAAGTTCCAAGCTGCTTCAAAAAAACAAAAACTATACTGAGGTATTGCTCATACCCAGGTTTCCTGACCAGATAAACACATTTATTGTATCTCTGAACAAATATTTTGCCACTCCCTACCTCTGTGTGAAGAAACCAACTAAGGGAAAGGAGGACACCTGCTTAGTCCAGGGGAAGAGAATCAGAATATGCACACAATGCTTTGAAAATTGCACAAAACGCTCAGGTGGGAAAGTAAAGTGAGTGAAGAGACAGCAAAGCTGCTCTTGGCCCTGGTACTGGCTATGGTACTGTGAAGCTCTGGTTGCTCCTGGAGGTACCTGCAGCTGTTAACTCCTGCCTAGCAACCTGTCTGTGCCCTGTGCTGGCCTTTCTCTTCTGTTCATTAAACAACACAGAAACACCCTTTTTGAAGTGATTTGCCAGAAAAGGCTCTGACAGATTTGAGCTGTGGCTCCAACACTGCTCTGTCAATCCAAATTAGGAATGCTGTCTCCTGATTCATATCCAAAAGAGGTTCCACCTGTACAAGGTGATGCTCAGGCTTCAAAGGACTCTTCTGGCTGTCTTCATGCAGGGTGGGAAACACACCCCACGAAGGACTGCATTGAGAAGGGTATTGCTGGGTGAGAGCAGGTATCTATCATCACTGCTATCCCTATCCCTCAGGATATCACTGAGGGAAGTCAGCATGGTAGTACAAGGCTGATGTGTTGCACAGAAGCCCATGATGCTCCTACCCAGATGTGTCAGCTGCACACTGGGAAATGGAAAGCAATCTAAGGAGGAAGAGAGGGGAGAGCTTGAATAGAGGGGAAAGGTACAGCAAGTGGGAAATTTGGACCTATTCCCAGTTTCCAAAGGAGAGGGTTCAGCCAGATGAAGTACCTGTTTCTACTGCAGAGCTTCCCCAAACTCCCAGCCTCTGCTGCTCATTGCCCCAAGGGGTTGCCACTTCGATGCTCAGCACTGCAGTGCCCTGACAGGCAGCAATGCCTGGGGCCCATGTGCATGCCCCAAAGTCCCCACCCCTCACCAAGCAGTCTTCTGGACATCCCACTGCAAAAGTATCAAAGTGACATGTGCCATAAAAATAGCTGAAACTGGTATTCCTACCCCTTTAATCAGCTTTTAATTGACAAGGGAAAACAGGAAAGATGCTCAACAGGAGTCGTGCTTGAAAGCATCAGAGGTGTGATAGGCTTTTTTGTGGAAATCTTCCTTTTTTCAACAAGTGTCTTTGAAATCAAAAGCAGCCTGTGGGAAGACTTGGGAAAACCTGAAATAACA
Organism: Aleadryas rufinucha; assembly: GCA_013397815.1. Classification (NCBI taxonomy): domain Eukaryota; kingdom Metazoa; phylum Chordata; class Aves; order Passeriformes; genus Aleadryas; species Aleadryas rufinucha. Next base: position 94,376 of record VZTH01014991.1, on the reverse strand, counting down.
GCAATGATCCAACCGGCATGCACTGCTCAACACAGCAAAGGCAAAAGCAACGAAACTCAATGAAGTTAACAGCACACCTTGGAGCTTTGTAAGCAAACAAAAAGTTAAAGAAGCACAAAGTAGAAAGACTCAAAATTATCAAAAGAGATGGGCAGGAAACAGAAGGAGAAATGGAGAGAAGGTAAATCTTCCCTGATTGCACCAGCCATGGGTACCATTTCAACAACTTCCTTCAAACAGCAACATCATTTCATGAATGCATACAAGCACACTGGCACAGCCCTGCCACCACTAAAACTTTTTATAAACCCCTGTTTTACCACACTAAACACCAGAAGTTTATGAGCAAACCTCCTGGCAGGCTCCTGCCCAGAGGGCAGCAGGCTCAGCACTTCATCCAGGGAGCTGTGGTAGATGCTCCAGCTGTGGGTCACTATCCTGACTTCAGACTCTTGGAAAGACATAAACCCGTGGAAGTGGAGTGCTGTAAAAAAAGCTGAGCTCATCCAGGGAAGATGAAGCCCTTTTCAGTCTGCGAAGTCTCCCACCACATATTTTTATATCACAGTCATGCATGGGGACAAACCCAGGCACAGGGCTGGGGCACCAGCTCCTGTGTGTATCCTCCATGGCTGAGCGTTGTGGGGAATGAGCAACAAGCCCTGACAGCCTGTGACACAACATCACGTTGTTTATGTTTTTAACTAAAATGGTAAAAAACATTTTACCATTTTAGAGGTGGGGAGGGAGGGTGGATTCACTGCAAGCTAGGGTATTACCAGCCAGCAAGAAGGTACACTGTAGCTGCCTCCTCCACACCATAGTACCCCAATATGATGCCAAAGTCACATAGTTGAATTAGTGATGAACTCTCTAAGGAGGACAGTGAAGAAGGAGCTGGAGGAGGTGCTTCAGGCACTTCAGCCTGTGGTGCAGCCCACGGTGAGGCAGCTGTGCCCCTGCAGCCCACGGAGGACCACAGGGGAGCAGAGATCCACCTGCAGCCTGTGGAGAAGACCCACACCAGTGTTGGGGGATTACTGAAACAGGGCTGTGAACCCATGCTGGAGCTGGCTCCTGACAGGGACCTGAGGACTCATGGAGAGAGAAGTCCACACTAGAGTAGGTTTCCTGATAGGATTTGTGACCCTGGGGGGGACCCACGCTGGACCAGCCTGTCCCTGAAAGACTGCACCTCTCAGAAGAGTGACCCACATTGCAGCCTGTGGGAACGATTCACGCAGGAGAAGTTCGTGGAGGACTGTCTCCCGTGGGAGGGACCCCATGCTGGAGCAGGAGAAGGACTCCTCTCCCTGAGCACAACCTGTGATGAACTGACTGTAAATTCCCTGTGCTGTCCGAGGGGAAGGAGGTAGAGCCTGGGAAGGAGGAATGGGTGGGTGGAAGGTCTTTGTAAGATTTATTTTACTTCTCGTTATCCTGCTCTGATTTTGATTGGTATATTTTCCCTGGTAATAAATTCAATTAATTTCCTCAAGTCAAGTCTGTTTTGCCCATGACAGTAATCAGCTGATGATCTCCCCCTGCCTTTATCTCAACTCATGAGCCTTTTGTTACTAATTTCTCTCCCCTCGCAGGGAGGACTGACAGAGTGGCTTTTGGCATCCAGCCAGCGTCAACTCACCACAATAGTGAAGGTTGGACGGGAGATCCTGAGAAGCTCTTCACCAAGGCACCCAGGTACCTCTGTGACAGCCGTGTCACTTCATTTACCCACCACCACACCACCCATCAGAGCACTGGCTGTGGGCATTTGGACTGCAGCTTTGCAGCATCGAAGCTGGGATGGATGAGCCCTCTTCTTGGCTCTATTACGCTCAGAAAACAGCTTTGATCTAGCAAAACTTATCAGCCACAAGTTTGTCCCAAGACTCTACCTCTTACCACAGGCTTCTTTCTTTCTCTCCCAAAACAGAAGCACAAAGGCAGGGGTTAAGTCCAGCCTGGGATGCTGAGCCCCTGCAGATGGGCAGAGTGAGAGATGAGAAGGAGGAGCATTTCCCTGATCCACCTGAACCCAGAGAGAAGAGAATCTCCTGCACTGCTGCACTCCTGCTACTCCTCTCAACAACTTCATTCACCAACTCCAAGTAAAGCTCCAGAGGGATTGTCAGCACTGATTCAGAGGCCTGTGAGGTATTTCCACATGATTTTATTTTTTACTGGCTGTGTATTTCTGGCTAAGTCAACAAATCCAGTCATTGCTGTTACACGTTGTCCTCAGTCTGACATTTATTTTTGCTCATGGTAAAAGAAATTGCAGTTCTTTCTGATTAACTCTACAGAAATGCCTATTACTCAGACAGGACTCTGAAAGTTGGCTTGAACTAATCAGCAAATTGGTTTAAAACAATTAGGTTTTGAGGATGAGCATCCTCTGGCATCCAAAATGCAATTCTGAGGGGTTTATTTGCTTCTAATGTTATTTTTTGTCTTACCGTCCCCATCAGGTTAACCCCGGACAGGAACGTCATCAAACCCAGCCAGCCTATAGTGGTATAATCCAAAATAGCACAATTAGTTTCCACAATGGGCTTCTCTACAGAAACAACACATCCTGTTCCAGTCTTGGCTCTCTACATGCCTTGTGATTCAGTTTTGAGGGGAAGAAGTTCACAAAGAAGCTTCATGAGTTAGTGCAAACTCCAGAAGTGCATCCTGCAAAACGGCAGTAGAGATGGCCCTAAAGGCGACTGCACAAGTCAATGCTTTGCCATAGAAAAACAGAATCATAAACTGTCCTGAGCTCGAAGGGACCCACAAGGATCATCGAGTCCAACTCCTGACCCTGCACAGGACAACTCCAAGAGTTACCATGTGCCTGAGAGCATTGTCCAAACACTTCCTGAACTCCAGTAGGTTTGGTGCTGTGACCACTTCCCTGGGGAGCCTGTTCCAGTGCCTCAGCACCCTCCAGGTGAAGAACTGTTTCCTAATAACCAACCTACCCCCCTACCACCACAACTCAGCTTCATGCCATTCTCTCAAGTCCTTTCACTGCTCACCAGAGAGAAGAGATCAATGCCTGCCCCTCTGCTTCCCCAAACTTGCAGCAGGCTTGGCCAGCTGGCCAGGCACGGCTGTTTGCTGGTGGTCCAGTACACGACAACTCGCCCTTAAAACAAGATGAATGAGTTTCAGCAAGTAAGCACAGACTACCTGACAGAGGGACACAAAAATGCCCTAAGAAAGACTTACAGCACACAAAAAAAGCCTAGGCTGCCAAGCCAAAGAGTTGCACAGTGCCCTTTCATACATCATTCCAAGTCTGACAACAGAAGAACATGAGGCTGCAGCTGGGCTTTCATGGGAGCACAGTGCCTGTGCTGATGGTTTCAAGTTGGCTCAGGGTCAGTGCAGCTTCTCAATGGGAAAACAGCCCTAAAGGACTCAACACAAAGCACAGCGACTCTCTTCTCCTCTCCCTGTTGTCAAAGCATCACTTGAAGCAAGAGCCTGAAAATGTGTTCCCTGGGAAAGTAAAGCAACCACATTAGGGAGCGAGAGCACAAAGCACACCTTGACATTTACAAGTGAGCTTGAGCTCACTCATTTGTATTTCAAAGGCCAGGTTGACACAAGATATTTTTTCTTGTTCTAGCTTTGGCTGTGAAGGGAATAATACACAATTTTGAGAGCTGCTGCCACTGCATCAGCTTTCCTGCAGAGTCAGACACAACAACATTCAGCCTGCTTTGCCTGGAGAACATCAGGACCAATCTTGGAAAATCTCCCTTTGGCTGATACAAACAAAACCAATTTCAGGAGGCTTGCTCATGTCCATACACACATGGACCCATCCTAAACTTCCTATGGCTAAAGTGAATGACTATTAAGCTAATCATGTTGTCTCCCCTCTTTCAGTAAATTCACATTATGAAAGTTTTCCATCTTCAAAGCTCTCACTGACTGATGGTGACATTTAGTGACAAAACAGGCTCAACAGTTTAACACCTTTGTGGCCTCCATAACACTGTAAGGTGTCCTTGTTTGCAGGAAAGGATCAGTATTTCTGATCCCACCACCAGTAGCAACCCCACCAGCGCTCATCAGGCACACCCCTCTTGGTGACAAACCACAGTGCTCCTAAGACCAAGAGCTGCCTCTTCAGCCCAGAAACCCAGTGCAATACTGAGTAGAAATCCAGTTTACAGTCTTCCCTGTAATGCCAGACCCACCAAGACCCTTGTTGGAGGTGGCAATATCCTGCTCTGGTATAACATCTGCCTCAGCAGACAACCCTGAAACTGGCAGCCAAGTTACACAGTGCCTTTACCTGCAATAATTTCGGCCTCACATCCTCCTCCTAATTAACACCCAACTATCTCAAAGGAACAACCCATCCTTCTCACTTTTCACTTCACATATTTTATGCCTCCTGTTTCCACGTCAGGAGTCTAGGAACTCCAGAGCTTCTTGGAAACCTTTACCTGCCTTCGACAAAGCGCATCACAATACAGCTGGGCAAATATGTAAAACTGACAAAGTCACAATGGGCCAAGTCTCCATCCCCTTGGTAGATACCATCATGACAATGTGGAGGCCTTAAAGCGATGCCATCATAACGAAGATGCCATGAATGTCCGAGCAATAGAGATCACCCTCTTCTAAGCAGGACCAAAAGATGGGAACATTAAGTGGGCATTTTGCTCCACTGATCCCTTCAAGTCAGAGTTGACCACAAAGTTTCACTTTCCTCCATGACTGGATCCCACAGTTAACTCTTGCTCCTTTTCTGTCCCCAGACATGCTGGCACTGTCACTATCTTTCAACCCAGGTTTTGGGTCCACGCATGTGACCCAAGCAGGCACACTAGGAAAGCACAATAGCGAAGTTAAGGTGTTCAAGAAACCACGTGGGAATCAATTTGCCCACTTAATGATCTTCACATCCAAATCAGAATTTTCCTTTCAAGTTTGCCATCCAGTGCGGTTTCTCACATCGATCTTCTCCACTCACCCACGCACTCCACGTCTGCCCTGGCTGCTAGAGAAGGCCTTCATCCATGCCTGTGACACTCTAGTCATGGTCCAACATGTTTCCCCCTCTATTTCAGGGCAGGTTTATCCCCATTTTTAAAGCCATCTTCTCCACATTTTCCACATTTGTGGACCCATGCTCATTTGCACACATGCAGCTCAGGAGCGTGCGTAACTCAGGGATCTGGAGACTTCCACGCAGCAGCTCCAAAGCCCCCACATCCCTCACCTGCAGTCACCTGAAATGCTGCTTGATAATTTGTGTCTTCTCTTGCCTGGTGGAGCAATGGCCTTGTTTGGGGATGAAGGGAAGCAAGACAGGTCACAGAGAGACCTGGCAATGGACTGGTTGGACCCAACATATCCAAGCCAAGATCCCACCACAAAAGTGAGAATTATTTCCTTGTGACAGCACAGACAAGACAAGCTTTATATAAATCACGCACAGTAACACACACTCACACAGAGCTATACATAAGATATATATACAGTACACACCAAAATAACACCAAGGAGTATGGATGCCAAAGAAGGAATAAAATTAGCATATTAGAGAAGTGGCAAAATCTCATAAGATAATGGAAAAAAAGGTTATTTTGAACAGTAATGAACACATTTCAAAAATATTGGATATTTTTGGCTTGGAGCCCTACATACCACAACATACAACAATCACGTCAGATTGAAGAACGAGAAAAATCAGCCAGAAGGTCCATGGGAGATATCCCAAGAAAAACAAGGATTGCATGTGGTAGGGCGCTGCAGCAAATTTTTCCTTGGCATCACAGAGTGCACCAGTGTGCTGTCTAGTCCAGCGTGCTGGTAAAATGCAACTTTCTTAAAGTCACACAGCCCTTACATGGCAAATATTACCACAACCTCAGAAATAATTTTCCAAAATCTATTCCTTGAAGGTTAGTCCAACATTAATGAAACAAAAAGCAATGCTGGCAGGGAATACCAGGATGCCATCCTTGAGACTTAACCCAGAGAAAGCTGAAATGTCAATAATGTCAAATGCATACAAACTGGAACCAAATAATACTGTCGTTAGCTCAATGACTTCATAACAATCAAGTTACAGCACAAAAGGAGACAGAAAATAAATGGAAATGGCCCAGACAGTTTTTACCACAACTGGATAATGTGTTCAAGGGCATTGAAGGGGGCACACGAGCATCCTAAGGTTAAGAATCAACCCTGGGAAGACTTAACAGATCCTCTAGAATGGAAAAAACTAATAAATCCAAGGTAGTACTAATCTGTAATAAAGCCTACTATAATATTAAACAAGAACTAACTAAATTCAAATAAAGGCACTATATATATTGATCAATACTAAGTGCAAAATGTAATCACAATCACAGCACCCAAAATTAAGACCTACTACTGAGATGGGGACAAGCATGGTGCATTTGAAGACACATGTTCTGCTCTACACTTTATGGACATCAGGACTTTAATGCACTTTACTTGGGTAAAATCTGCCCCCAGCACTTCCTGAAGAGAAATCTGTGCCTGAGACACCAACGCAGCTCTGAGCATCATTTGACCAACTCAACTTACAGCAAAAAGTTTTCCGAACTTTCCCATCCTTTCCGACGCCGTTTTACTGGATTATTTGGTTATAGGCATGAGGGATGAATTGCAGGCACAGGGTAACTCAATCCCTCTTTCCCTGGAGGAACTCCACTGGCAGCTTGAAGTGAGGTGCTGACCTTGGTTACTTTACCCTGGTTTTTTTTCTCCTGCAAGCAACCACAACAGAAACCTCAAGCAGAATTGTCCTAAACTCTCCTGGAGATTTGGAATTCAGTCCAACATGGGTGCTATTTGAACTTCATGAAAGGAACATCTTAAATAAAAAGGTTTGCAGTGGTGTGCAGCAGTAAAATTGATTTTAAAGCCTTAGCACACCAGCTCATCAAGAGAAATACAAGCACATTCATTAACTCCCAGCATGCTGGCAGTTTTAAAGGTGCTACCCATGGCCAAGATCAGCCTGTTATCCCAAACACAAGCATTCACTTGCTGCTGTAGCCAGGACACAGCTCCAAATTTTGTATTTATTCTCTGTTTCAGAGAAACAAGGACTTAATACTAAACTCATTTTACATACAAGCAACAGAGACATCAAGAAACTAGAAGGTTAGACTACTCTCCCTAGTCTCAGCTGTCTGGAAGTTGGGCATCTAACATAAGCCAAATGTTTGGAAACTTACCATGATCCATAGAGGAACAGCCTGGTCCAAAGCATTATTTGTTCCCACTCTTCCCACAGAATCTAAGTGGTGTTTACATTGGAAAACCACTTTTTTGGATTTCACACCCAACCTCACCTGACTCCAAACCACAGCCATTCAGGAGCCATGAAATCCACCACACAGCAGCTCAAACTGGCACAGTCATGCTGGTACAACATGTCCAAGTGGGTAAGCATTTTGGATGCCAAGTCACACTTTTGGACATTTCTAGTCCAGCTGTTTGACCTGCCCAAGGTCACTTGGGAACTATGTTGCAACACCAGGACCAGGGTGTTTCACACTCAGGCTTGAGCTCTTCCCCCATTTGGAAAATGAAACTGCTTTCAAAGCCTTCATTTGTGCTCTCAGAAAACACACAAAAATTAATCCCAAGAAGCATCAAGATTTTTGGAGATTTTTTTTTTTTTGGCACAACTGTTAAAGAAATATGAAAATTCAATTCAGCAAGACAATCAATTTTCCTCCATCATCGAGACATCTCTTCATGGATAACCTACATGGTATGGAACTTCCCAGCAATGAAACACAAGGAATGCCCATTCTGCCACTTCCCATCCGGTTCTGCTGAACTGCCCAGCAGCCCTGCCTGCACCAGTGGCACCATCACAGTAGAGCACCTGGAAATGGCTGCAGCCTCAGATGTTCATCCAAAACACCAAGCCATTGGGAATAACATAAAATAGTCTGAACCATCCAATTCATACTCTTTGGGACAATACCCAGTTAGGAAATCTTCCCAGGAAGAGATAATTTGTAAAGCACTGTCTATACAGTACGATATAATGAGTTAATCCCTGTCACAATGTATAGCTGATGCCTTCCCACAGAAGAATGTAACCCAGCAAGGACATAGGTATTCCTGGCATGTCACTACATATACTCAATTAGAAGGAACATCAGCTCTCCCTGTCATGACCACAAGGAAAGACAAGATGGAAAACCACCACCCACCTCATTCCAAGTCAGCAGCTCCCAGTCTGCCTGCTTGCAGCAATAAGGGCAACCCATTCCTCCACAGATGAGCTCCCTTTATTGCTGTTAAAGACCTCTCAGGTCCTCTTTTTGGGGGGAATCCAGTTGACAAATTCAAACAGACCCGAAAAAAGAGAAAGAAAAAAAGCATACCCAACACATGCAGCCATCTGGTAGTTTGGACCCTGTGTTTTCCTGCCCAATTTCTAATCCCCCTTTCCATGAGGGTATATTGGCATCATGCACCCACAAGCCCCATCAGTGTGGATCCCTCAAGCCTCTAGGTTCCAGCTTCCATGCCAGCTTCTCCAAGGTGATACTGTTTTGGTTGCAACTTGCACTGGGGCAGGCAGTTGTGACTCAGGGTTACAGCTAGGAAGCATTACCCCTGGGGCACCGGGATGTTAGAAGAATACACCACAGTTTTAATAACTAACCCTTCTTGACCTCAGCCCCCTTTACTCCATATTGGTTTTCAATCCACAATTCATAATTCAAAAAATGAACAGACTTTTCTTCAAAAAGGCCTAATTTATTAAGGAAAAACATCCACGCAAGGACAACATACTCCCAATGGAGCCATCTCTGCAGGACATGCTGCAGATCAGACACTCAAGCTAAAAATACAGACAATACAAACCACCTCTGAGAGCAGCTTTTTCATGCGTGTGAGTAAACCATCCATAGACACCGTTACTTTAGGAGGAAACAGCAGAACCAAACAAACCATTGATGCAAAACCTAAAAAAAAGAGACCAGAACACACCTGGTTGAACTAAATATATGCAGTCTACAACTGGATGCCCTCCATGAACACAGAGAATCGCACAGAATGACAGAATGGGCAAGGCTGGAAGGGACCACATGGCCACACACAGAACACAGTTTGCAAAGGAGACTGTACAGATCTGTACTGATGCTGTGCTCTCTCTAGACACAGACGTGTCACCACGGAACGTGGCAAGTTGCCAACTGGCCCAGACAACCCTGGGAGCTGCTGATGAGAAGCAGCTGGATCTCAAGAGAAGTCTGCAAGGAGCTGAGGGGAGACCAGACCGAACAATCACAGGTTCTTTTTCCCCAGATTAATCCCAATGGCTCTGTGAGGATGTAATGTCCCCAAACCTTTGTTCAAATGCCTGGGTGCCCACACGGGCAAGGACGGAGCCTGCAGAGAGCATGAGGCTGCCCAGACCACTGCTCCCTCCCCACCTTCCTACCCAGGCACCCGTGCACACACTCCATCAGGAAAATCCACCAACGCCAGAGGTTTATGTCCAAAAAGGAAATAGAGGAGTCCTTCAACTTTATTTGAATAAAGGGAGCGAGTCCACTGGGGCCCACGCCCGCGGGGTTTTCTCTCTCGAGGTTTCGGAGGACAGAGCCTCCCTTTTATCCCGGCTGCATGTTGTCCTCTTCCTTTCCCCATTGGCTGAGGTACTGGGAAGGTACAGCCTTCCCGAACCACCTACCCCATCATCCTCCCTTGGTCCTACTCTTTTACCCCAAAAGTTCAGAAGTTCAGGCTTGTGCAGACCCTTGTCTATTCAGGAGCCAAACTGTCTGGGCCCAGTAAGGAACTCGCTGCCCAAAGTCAGTGGAGGCATTAAGACCCATTTCAAAGACGTTAACACCCATCACATTGTTTGAAAAGACACTAGCACACATCTTTCCTCTCACTCATTGCCCCTGGAAGTTACTTTAAAGAAGAAAAAATGAAAAAGGAGACAGCTCGAACAGATTTTTATCACCATATCCTGCACATATCAAGTGAAATCAGAGAGAGGGAGGTGCAGTCCACGATATAAATAAGCAATTAACCCTCACAGTGAAAGAATCAACGTCTTGGCTTTGGGGAAGGGAGGGAATGGCAGCTGGGGAAGAGCTCATTAACACCGGGAAAATTAGTGAACCTATCAATGAAATGAAGGAGGTCACTTGCACGACAGGAGCGCACAGGTGAGAGGTGGGGGGACACCGGCCATCCGCGGCTACAGCTGAGCTGACAACACCCAACAGACACATGTGCAGGTCCAAATCACAACAAAAAAAATAACTTCGTTAAAAGCTCTGGTTGGGTGTAAATCCAGGCTGGGTGTAGAACTCGGCTGCAGCAGAATCGCAGCAGGAGGGGCAGAGAAACAGCTCAGCTCTGCTCCCCCCTGCACTCAGCATCGGCAGGCTGGCCATGGAGGGTCCTGAAACCACACCGGTTTCAAGCTAAGGCATTGTCACCACTTGAGCAGCCATCCCTTGAGCTGCAGCCACCAGCTGGATTCATGTATTGCTACTGCATCAAACATGAGGCAAAGCACGGCCTAAAAGCCCGTCCAGGTGGGTTTAAACTAAGCAGCCTCATGTGGTACCTGTTGGGGCAGCAGCTCAGCAGGCTCTGCTCACCCAGTGCTCCTCACACTGCCTTCATCAAGGAGGCCTTAAGCTGCAATTCACTCACCTGTACTGGGATCGGCATTGACTTTAGTGGGCTACTGTGAAACCTGGAGGAATCAGGGACCTCACAAGGGCCAACCAGGGGACCCAGCTTCCCCAGCAAGAGAGCAGAGCCACAGCCCACCCTTTCCTCTCTACCTCCGGGCCTCTGGGCTTTGCCTCTTTTCACCTCTTTGCAAGGTCGCTTAGGTTTGACAAAGTTATCTCGTCCCGTTGGACCGAACTGCTTTTTCTCAGGGTTGATCGACTTGTGTCATGCAAATTACCCAGGGTGGAGGTAAACCAAGAAAAGGGGCACTCAGATGGTTCCTTTTATGTTTCACAGATCATTTGCATCCTTATTCTCTGCCTTTAGGGCAACTCTCAGTTAACTGAACACCTGCTTTTAGCTGCCGGGAAGCACATAACAAACCTCCTTCTCCACCCACCCCCAATTCACACCCCTTCCAAGTACTTAACTGGTGTCACTGAGGCTTGCAAAACCCTCCTCACTTCAGGCAGGCTGGTCATTTTATCTTGGTCAAGATTGAGATGACGACGTTCTTCTGCTTACCATGTCCCAGAATACCAAAGCATCCCAGCTCAAGGAAATCCCAAACTCAAAGAAAGCGGAGAGCCTCACACCAGGCCACCAGCTTGGTGGCTTCGCATATGTGAGCCCTGAATATTCTTGCTGATGTCCACGGTGTCAGCCCAGCACAAAAAAAAAAAAGGAGTGACAGAGAAAGAAAGCCAGATGGAGTGAACTGTGAAAAATCCTGAGAGACATCCAGCAGCCAAGTAAAAATGAGGCTGTTCCCTGGGAATCACTGAGACTGCAAAAAGCATCCCCCCTTCTTAGACACAGCCCTTGGATCTCCTGTCAAATTGCTCATCCTTAACGTTAATTCTCACGGCAACTCCAAAGAATCAGTTTATTCCTGCCCTTCAACTCCAAATAATCAGTTTATTCCTGCTCTCTGGATGGAGAATTGAGGCACAGATTCAGAGCAAAGAGACCAGTGGCAGAGGCAAGCATCAAATACAAGGGCACCGTGAGCCCCTGCAACATCTTCTGGTCCCCAAGGCAGACAGATGGAAGGCAGGAGATGCTTCTGTCAGGCTCAGGCAAAGGGCAGTGACCACATCATTTCACTGTGACAGTTTCCCTCGCTATAAAAAGGAGAGATTCCTCTCTCCAGGGTGGCAATGAAAACACTCATTATTAGTAATACAGAAAAGCTATCAGTAAATTGCAGAGAAAACACTAAATAAATGAATAACAAATGCACACATTTCCTTTGCCCACTTAAAACTAAACAAGAGTGATGTACTACAGCAAATTATATTTGATACTTGACTTAAAAGTGACAATCTTGACGATGGCCCATCAACATTAATCCCTCTTTCTGAACAGACTGGCCTCAGAGAACATACTGAAGGCAAAAGTACAAGCATACCAAAAATCTTCCAGAGTTACCTCTGCTCAGGTACAACACCTTGTACATCTAAATTTCAACCAGTGTGGGTATTTAGCCCCACTGCAGTAGGGATCAGCCAGCACAGGCTGAGCACTCTGCAAACACAAGCAGAAAACAATGTTTCCATTCCTCAAAGAACTAGGAGGGGAAGCAGAGGAGGTGGCCTCGCAAAGTCAGGCAGATATCTCTGGGGGGATTTCCCCTGGCTGGGAGATGCAGTGATGTGCTCTGAACGGAGATTCTAATCAACAGACCTGGCATGTAGGTCCCAGCTCTTCCCAGAACCACACCTGGGGGATGCTGCACCTTAACCAAGGTACTAGGATGTGGATGCTCCCTCTACAGGTGTCAGGCTCCCATGGGGAGATGGCAAACATTATTCCAAACCTTCCTGTGCCTGAAAAGCCACAAGCCACATCACTCAAAATGCCGAAGAGCAGAGCAGCTCCAGGGCTGGTTCCCAGGAGGTTACAGTGCAGCCCAAGCAACCTCACTGGGTCTTAGTGCAGCGGCTCCTGGGGCTGGAACAAACTCCTGAGGCTGGAATCATCTTGCTGATTCTCACTGGGGCTGCAACAGCCAGCGTGAGATGACCCAGTTGGACTGAAACCTCCTCGGCAATCATACCCTATCCTTCAGGAATGTACGTATGCTGCCAGTCAGGGTGTATAAATGCCGAGAGCAGGCTCAGACAAGTGGCTCACAGATTTAAGCTGTGTCCAAACCTTGAAGGAAATTTAAAGGCAGTTTAGGAGAGACCAAGCTTTCATGCAGTGGCTTTGGACACCCCAAAGCTTGTGGCTTTGGACACCCCAAGCCACAAGCAAGCACCCTGAATTCCAGTCCTCCTACACAGGGAACAGACATTACACATGCCTTGCAGACCCTACATCCAAACAAGCTGCCTCAGCTGTGCTGACAGTGCAGAGAAACAGGTATTGTAGGGAATGATTCAATCCATTCAGATACCTACAGCAGGTCAGGGTCTGGCACTTCCTAAAAATATCCATTTCCCCCAGTGACTGTAAAAGGAGGCTGGATGTGTGTGCGTGTGTGTCTGGGACTGAATCAGTAGCAGGTAATTGCAGGAGAGTTCTCTAAGCCCAGAGGAGTAAAGTCCCCTGCTGTGAAGCCCAAATACAGCCAGAAACAAGGTCTGTGTGATGCACAAACCTCAACATACTCCACATAGTCTCCAGCCCTTCTGAGACTCCCAAGCACAACAGCAGTCTACAATCCTCCCATCAGCCCTGAAGAGGTGAAATACAGGGAAATCTGTACCAAAAAGAAATCTGGAGGATCAACAGAAGAGGTCTCACCCAAAAGGTGCAGGGAAGACCAGGAGGGCTTCTATCTCCAGGCTTATGAGCACTGAAAGACATCACCACTCACCTCATTTCCCAGGAAACCCTGCCAGGATCTGACCTCCCTTTGACATGCTCCTCCCTTCTCCTTTTTGCAGTCAACCAAGACCTATATGACATTACAACAAAAGAAATGTCAGCAAGCTCAATCTTGTCCCCTCCCTCCAACCAAAAAACTTAAATTTCCTTAATTTTTCAACATAAGGCTGCACTGGAAACCACTTATATAAAAATTGCAGCTTATATAAACTGCAGCTTATATACATTTAACTATTTATACATCTAATATATAGTACCTATTTAAATATATGCATATAAACATACATATAAATAAATATATAAATTGGTGAAGGGACATGGCCCCATGCAAGTGGTTGAAGCAGTAGCACATTCCTCTGCAGCCACTAGAGTTCAGGCATCAGTGATGGAGCCCTACAGTCTGTCCCACACTGGACACCCACGATGACCCAGCAATGTGGTGTAAAAATGAGCATGACAAGGTCCTTCTGAGATGCTCACTGCCAGCTCTAGAGCAATCCCTCAAACACTCCAAAGGAGTAGTGGGAGGAAACACAGACAGAAGTGCCAGGGAGCCTGGGTGGCCAAGAGCTGTGAGGAAAAGGGATGGAGGCAGCAGACTCCTGCTCCATGACCCAGAGCATCCCAGTGTCATCATGGAGAGGACATGGGCTTTTCCTTGTGGTGACCAGACATTGCTCACCTCCCTCATTACAGCCCAAGGGTCACACAGGACAGCCAGGTGGACATCAGGCTGTTCAAGTTCTGAGCACTCTGCGGGGTGGTGGTCCTTGCAGACTGTTTTCTGCCACCACCCAAGTCCCCATCCTCTCCTTCTTAGGCCACAGAGCCCTTGTTGGCACAGCCATAAATCACAGAGCCATATATCAAACAGCTTTCTATCGCACAGGCTGCTGGCAGTGTGAGTTTGAGGCAGAGCAGGGAAGGGGACCTTTATTACCGTCAAAATCGCCTCATCACTCAGCCTACTTAACCCAGCCACATTTGCACTGCTAAATTTGGGAGAGTATGAGAAGCATTCCCTCATAATGGGAGGGGGAGAGGAACAAGCCGGCTTCTGGCCTTCTTTAACTCCCTGCCAAATACTCTGTAATTCAAAGTCCATGTCAGGGAAGCCACCCCTAGCTGCACAGCAATGGCCCAGACCCAGCAAACCTGGAGATCTGTGCCTTAACCCCTTCCAGTCAGCGTCTGAGCTTGCCTATTTTAAGAAAATGATTGAGTCAGGCTTTGGGAAACAGCTCCCACTGAAATAACAGGTATCCAGGAGGTGTGTGCGGGGGAATTCTGGACACCTCCACACATCAGCCCCAGACAGTGAGTTTGAAGGCCCTGCCCTGAAGTGAAGCAGTGCTTAGCCTCCTACCATCTAGCAGCAATCCTCACCTTCAAACTGATTTAAGAAGCTGTGAATGACTATTTTTGGGTGCAGAATAGACGAACTACTCAGGAAAGACAGCATCAACAGCTGCAGCAGGAAGGGGTCACCATCCCTGTCAGCATCTAGAAGCATTACCCTGACCTGCAGTACAGGCACCTAAAAACAGTTATCACCAGGCTTTGCTTTTGAGATCATAGAAGCAAATTAAACCTCTCTCTCTCCTTGTTGCAGGCAGGTACAGGAAGGAAATGCAGGTTACAGTAACTTTTCTGGGCCTGTCCTCCATAAACACCAGCAGCACCTGCACCCTTCTGGAGATACCCAGAGAAATCTGCCCCTGGAAACACAACCCATGGAACATCTGGGGGGGGTGTTGCTGCCCACACCCAAAAAAATAAACATGTTAATTAATCCCAGAGGGTGCCAAGTCCGGTAGTGTACATGGTGAGCCAGAAATTTTCCCCAGCATCCACACTGAGACGTTCGAGGGAGCTTTTGAGGAATCCAGGCATGAGCCTGGGCAAGCGGCCGGAGACATTTCCCAAGCAATTCACACGCACACCAAAAAAAACAGGCTTGTTTTCCGTAGAAGTGGGCATCAAACGTTCTGACATCAAGAAGGATGATTAAAGACAGCTGAGTTGCAGGAAAGATTAAAAGAACTAAATATGCCCAACCTGGCTAAGCAATGAGTAAGAGGAGACGTGATAAAAGACTCCAGGCATCTGAATGAAGGGAGTGGCATGGCATTAAAGGACTGAATAAAATATCTTTCTGAGAAATGGATCCATCAACGATCTCTCAAGAGATAAGGTGCAAGACTCATTTTTTAGGCATTTATAAAACCGGTCCCCAGAACTGAGGTTTTTGAGGAGAAATCCACATTGCCCCGAAGGGAACATACACCAAAGCTTTTTATCTCTGCCATGGGGTGCTGCAAAAAAGGAGCTCGATGCCACCAGGGAGCACAGGAAACTTGGGAAGGAGCATGCATTTCATACCACCTCACCCAAGAAGCAGAGATATGCCTTTTCACTGTAAAATTAAAATTTACAGATCTATTTTATTTTTCACTCCTTATTTTTAACTCAGCAGCCCTAATCCATAATGTATCAGGTTTAGGGGAAAAAAGAAAAGAAGGAAATAACCACCAACCTATTAAAAATGAACAGATCTGGGGATCTTACAAGTACTAGATTTGTTTCCCCACAATAAATAAAGATACATGGCATGGTACCAAGGAGGCAAGAGCCTGGATTGAGCTGGGCAGTGGTGTTCCTGGTGACTGCCAGCCCAGAAGCTCTCTAGACACAGCACACACATGGACAAGGTGACAAAATCCTGGGAAGTTTTTCAATACCTGTCTCTGATGACATCATACCCTTAAGTGAAAGTACCCTCTGACCCTCTGAAACCCAGGGACCTGATACACCTTATAAAGATCAGAAGTGAACCCTAAGGCCTGAGTAAACCACCCAGGAAGAGAGATAAACCTGTTATGCTGGCTTTGCCCCAAAAAGCCATGTAATGCACACCTAACTATCAACTCTGAGAAGCCAATGCAGTGGATTCCGTGTAATTTCACACGATGTCCAGCCATATGAGGGTCTTCTGAACATTCCCTCCCGGCACAGAGGGGTGCACCCCAGGGAAGGAGCTGGACCTGGCCAAAACTATTTACTGAATGCAGACACGTGCTTGGTGAGGTTTCTACCAACACCAGCTTATCCATTCATCTGATGTGCCAGGGGATTGCAATTAACCCCAAAATGTTCTATCAGGTACTTCTGCCCCAATATTGCTGATGCAACTCAGCCACAAGGTATGATTTACAAAGCTCAGTGGTATCCCAGATTTGGGTACCTAGAGACTTCTTCCCCAGTTGGGAAAAGCCAGAAGACATTTGCCAGTGGTGTAATTTAAAATCACAGTTAAATTCACACAATGGCTATGTACCCTGTCCCAGCTGCCCCTGGCTCCCCTGACCAAGTCAGGGTGAGCCAAGTCAGGGCAGTCAAATCTAAGGGGAAACTAGATAGGAAAAAAACACAAAGGTAAGTAATTTTCTTCTAATTAATTCCCTAAACCAGTTCAGTGGGGCTCAGTCAAGTACTAGAAATCTTTCCCCTTCTGGCATGAGCGAGATCAGCTGAACTGCAACATGTGACTGCAATCCAAGGCAACCTTTGTTTGCAAGACCAAGACTGGATCTTTTTAATTTTATTTTTTCCCCCTTTCCCACAGCAACGTCTTAAGTTTGCAACTGCCTCTCTCCATGGGAACAGGAGATCCACCGTTAATTGACCAGTGAGTTTTATTGCAGAGTTGAAACAGGATGTTCACAGAGGATTTTATTGTGGGTTTTTTAATAAGTGGGACATTTTAGTAGGCAGTGTATCTTCTTGCTTTATGCTTGCTTGTTTCTTTGGGAGGCTGAAGTACAAAACCAGGCTGCCAGATTCATTTTATATACTGAAGAAACATGATTTTGTTCTATGCAATTATAAAAAGAGAACATAAAAAGACCCGTTCAAAGCAGAGGAAACTCTGCTCCTTACATTTGGGATGAAAAGGGAAAATTAAAACATCTAAGATAGATTATTATACCTTCCATCAAACCTTCATCTTCCTACAGAATCAGCTGCTTCCATCACTGCAGCAACACTGATGCTGGAGATTACCTGGCTCAGGGTATCACAGAATTAAAGGTTTGCAGGCTGTATTTGGACAACTCCCTCCTTTCCTTTTGATGTTAATTTTGGGTATCCCTGCTCAGGCCATGACTGCAGTTTTACTCTGCTCTCATCATGCATTCAGACTCACAGCCAGACCTGGCAGCCCTCACAGCAGGTGTGGCAGGAGGGCACAGCCCCTCTCTGACCCACAACTCATCCTTCCAGGAATGACTTTGGAGTCTGGAGAAGGGCATGTAAAATTTTGACTCATGAAATTCCCACTGCAGGGAGCAAAGGTTACTTTTTCCCCATTCAGAGAGTTAATAGGAAACAACTCTCTCCCAAAACACCAATTAGTTTCTACTCAGAAGAGTGGATTTGGGATAGTCCATGTGTTAAAAAAAAAAAAATGCAGAGAGCTCCCACAGGATGAGCCCCAGGAGGGAGCTGTGTGCTGGGAAGCAGCCAGTTCTCCATGTCCTTCTCAAGAAATGCATTTCTCATCCTGACACACATTTTGGTACAGCCACTCCCACTCAGCAGAGCCTTTGCCGGCATCCATTTTCCCTGGATATTTTACAAATGCTTAACCAGAGCCTCCCATTCTCACTCTCTCACATGGCAGTAACTGCTACTCTATTTTCGCTCTGGTTTTGAAAAGGTGCAAGAGAGAAATGAGTGTTTTTCAGGTTTCAGAAAGATGGGCACCTCTGTCTGTGCTGGCAGCCGCTCCTTTGCTGAGGGAGAGGGGATGCACTTGCCCGTGCACAAAGCTCTTGGAGAGGGAATAGGGCAGGATCTAAGTGCCTGGACTGCTGCTGGTAGTCTGGAAAGAGTTACTGCTGGGCCGGGGTGAAGAATGCAAGTGACGCAGCAGCATCCTGCAGGGAGAGAAGGGAAAACGTAAAAAAAATTTAAAAAAACCCTTACAAAACCTCCAGCTCTTTGGCTGAGGTTCAGGATGACTACACTTTTACTGTAAGTGTTTAGTAACTCAGACTCACATAACCCTCTCTGCCCACTTGGGGCCATGAGACGCAGCTTACAAGCTACAAGAAATGCTTCACACACACACACACACACACACACACACACACACACACGCCTGGCCCAACCCCTGTCCAAGGGAGGACAAAAAGCCTTTAACAAATTAAGCTGCATTTCCCATTTAAGCAGAGCTCCATCGCTATTTATTTAACAATTTTAAAGTGTTCTTTTAGCCTTCCTGGTTTGTGTATGTTGAGAGATTGTTCCTGGGACAGGAGCCAAAGTTGCTTAGAGCAAGCCGGCAGCTGGAGAGGGAGGGAAAAGCAGGATAGAAGAGAGGAGGAGGAAGATGCCAGGGCAAGGCTTCACTGCGGTCACAGCAGCCCCCAGCCACAGAGCTGGAGAGACGTGAACAGAAAACTGGGGACAATGATGGGGAAGAAGAGCTGGGGTGGAGAGCTGTGTGTGCTCCGTCACCATTCGGTGGCTGTTGAGGCTCCCTGTTTTCAGCACCCTGAGCAAGCGTGTGGGGAGATGAGCAGGTGAAAGCAAAGCTATGGCAGCCCTGCACACACCAGCATCCACCCCAGGAAGAGGCCACAGAGCTCTCTGCAGGTACCATCCAAGAGAGGTGCTGATCCTGCCTGAGAGATGCTCTTACAGGAAAACTGACCAGAGGATGGATGACCCACCTGGTCACAAATACTATTTGGTATCCACCTGCTCAGAATGCCCTGCAGTACCAACAGCCCTGGGACAAATGCATCAAGGGAAAAACAACATTAAACATCTCCTGTGGCTATCAGACAAGTCCCACTCGGTCCTGCACCCTACTCCTCTTGCCATGACTGTACTTCCAGGTTGGCTTCCAAGAACATCTCTTTTGCATGAAGTACTAGTCCTGTGAAGTCACCAAAGCCAAGATGTCATCCTTACACATAATTACATTCACCGCTGTTATTAACATAACAGATCTGTTCCTTGAAAAGGGACTTCTAAAGAGGAAGATAGCTGTTATTTAAAAATTCTTTTTGCCAATGTCTTTGCAGTCCTCCCTTTTACCAAACTGTCCTCTGAAGTCCAGCAGTTGCTAGACTCCGCATTTCCTCATTTAGAGATGATGCTGTTGAGTCACCTGTACGGCACCCTGGGGTTTCAGGAATGCAGCTTGGAGCCTTCAGCATCACCCAAACCACCGTGTTTTGCAGAAGATGGGTTTTCTGTGTCCAAAGACACAACCCTGAGATGCCACTACAACTTGGCTGACCCTACTGAAGAGCTCTGCAGCTCCACTATCAGCAGTCCTGCCACACCAGCCCTGCCACCAGCTTGCCATCCAGCAAGCTTCATGTGGTGGTCACTCCTTCATTTGGTGATATTATATGGAACTGTCTGGGGATTTGACTTCTTCCCAGAGCAAGCCCCAGCCTGTCAGCCTTGAAAAGGCAATGAATAACAAACTACTTGTTCTCTTCTTCACTTTCTCTGTACCCTTTTAAAGACAAATTACCATGCTGCTTTAATTTTTTAAGCATCCTAGATCATCAACACAAGTCAAATTCGGTACCAGCATGTCAAACATGTCACAAGCAAGCACAGTAAACTTTTTTTTTCCCCGAGGGGAATTTTAGCATCAACAAGACTGGAACTGAAGCCTAGATCTTCCTAGCAAGGCTCACATCTGTATCCTCCAAGACCGTGGTCACAGGCACTGTGCTTTGAGCTGTGCAGGGATGCAGCAAGGCAAGGGAACCCTGAAAACCACAGAGGAAAGCTCTGCAGCCTACAAAAAATCAACCAGGCATATCCTGTAGGTCTGCCTATCTATGATCTTCCTCTTCAAGGCACTTCTATATCCTCCAGTGATTTCAAAACCCAGCACATACTGTTTCAGCTTTGATGCTCTGTGTTCTCATTATCAACTAACCAATACCAGAATATCCTTTCTTCTTGCAGTAAACCCCCTTTTTTTCCCTAGGGGTAGAGCTGGTCAGACAGAACAGACCAGGCATTTAGCGTTTCATCATAAACCTAAGTATCAGCTTGAATCACCAAGGCTTGCACAGCTCCAGCACATTCCCATCGGCTGCCAACACCAGCCCGGTAACATCCCCGTCAGGCAGCACTTGCAGGGGTATTTGGTTTAGCATCCGCAGTGGAGGAAATCATCAGCTTACATCACAGCACAGAGTGACCAATTTGTGGTCAACCAAACTACTCCCAAGAGCCAAAAAGCCAAGTGGATTGCAGTAATGACAGGAATTTGGATTCAGAACATCAGGAGGTGTTGAGACACTCAGCCTCAGCAGGACTGATGGGTAGAAGCCATGCCAGAATCTGGATGCAAGGACTGCAGAAGTGCTGGGCCAGGAGGGAAGTCAAACAGCCACCAAGCCCTGAACCCTCTCTTGGCTTGTCTTTGTGGTGCTCTCCAAGGCAACACTGGCACAGCCCTGCCAAGAGCAAGCAGGACTCAGCCGCAGTTCCCAGCGACGAGTACCACTTGCCCCACCACCCGGGAAGGGCTGCTGTGCTGCTAACAAAGAGGTTTCTAATGCTTTTTGGGTTAGCTCCAGCATCACTCATTCTCCTTCACCACCACCACTGGGAGCTGGAACCTACACTTTGGGAAATGCCAGCCTACCCCGCTGCTACCAGGCATGACGGAGGAGATGCACTGGAAGACCGTGCCCAGAGAAGCAATTCCCTTTATGCAGTTTTTGTCTAGTTCTGTCTTTAGAAATGGAGAGGCATCATGTGCTGCACTCTTCACACCACCTTCCTGGATGTCTCACATCTGCTGTGTTCCCTTCAAGTCTCAACTCTACCAGGCGCTCACAATCCCAGCTCCTCTCCTTGCCCTCCTTCCATGCATGCCATCTGTAGTCCAGGCAAACTTGTGTGGCCATACTTTGAAATAAATTTGGAGACACTTCAGCTTTTCCTATACTAAGAGAAGTTCCTTGTCCCAGCTCACAGTGTGGACACAAGTTGTGGCTACACAACTGACCACACCAATGAGCTGCAGCACAGTCAATACCAGGAGAGAAGAGAAACTTAGCCCCAAAACTACTGCTGAAGACAGCATCCCATCAAACCATGGCCTGACACCTGTGGGCTGCTGGTTTCTTTTTTTCCCTAGGTTTAACAAATGCAAATCTTCCAGCTATTCCTGGTAAGTAAATTTTCCCAAACAGAAGCTTCATCTTCCCAAGCTGCCTGCTTTCGTATTTAAAATAGAAGGACTGAGACTGGATGCTGTGTTTCAAACAGGGTTTTTTATAGGACAACAAAGATTGAAGAGCTGGAATTATTACCTTTGCCATTTTTCTCTGGGCTATTCAAGATCTGCCTGTCTTGTAATAGCATCTGACTGCAATTCACAACCAGCGTATGATTCACTGCAGCTCACAGGTCCCGTTCTGTAGTTAACCTGCTCATTTTGAGAGTCGCTGCTCATTTTGGGTATGTGCATCTGTTTTCCAAGAGTGCTGCTTTGCACTTGTCTTTACTGAATTTATTTTTCTTATCTTTAAACTTGCAGCTCATTAAGGCAACTGTAAGAGAAGACGTTATCACGTGAAGTACCTGCAATGTCCCTGGTTGCATTTCATCTTCTGTATCATCTGCAGTCTACCACCTAATCTGCTACTGACCCTGAAAATGCCTTCCTGATCCAACAGAGGACTTTCTTTTAGTTTCTTAAGTGCCCACTTATGATGATTTCATGTTCAGCACATTTCCCGAGTTTGTTTACTGAGCTGTCGGGATTTCCTCAAGAACTACTCTACAATTTTCAGCACTTTTTTGGTAAAGTCACTAAAATACCAGACTTGGTATGAGATTGCCTAGTAGTTCTGCAGGCTCTCCATCCTTCAGGAGAACTTGGCACACCAGGAGGTATCACAGCTAAGGGCTGGCAACTCTAGACAATACTTGTTCTAAAGTTACTTGAAATTTTCTTTAAAGTCAGGTCAAGCAAATCATCCATTCCCCATTTAGCATCAGTATCACAGTTTTTCAAGTCTTACCTAACCAGCTCTCCATTGCTATTTCCCTTGGCTGAGCTAAGACTTCAGGGCTGCAGGCACTTACAAAGAAAAGCTCATGCCCAACGGGTTAAGACTTGTTATTTTCATTAACTTTAAATCATAAATATGATTTCCACTTGAAAAGGGAACACTTCATTTAACAGACACTGTGGCTCTGATGGGTAATGCAGGGTTTTGAAGGAAATTAGAAAAAAAAGGAAGCAAGGGGAAGAAGAAAAATAACACTTCCAGAAAGTTTTCCAAAGGAAATGAGTAACCAGTTGTTATTAAATGATAAATCACAGTCCTCGGGAAGTGGCATTGTCTGTGGTCTATTTTTAATGACAAAATACCCCTGTCACTGGCACAAGGGCTATATGGGACACGTCTGTGGACAGTGGGAGTGTTCACTGGGAGCCATCATCTCAATGCTGCTATTCCCATCACTTATCAGTAACAAAAACAGGATAAAAAGAACACAGCTTAGAGGAAAAAAAAATGCACCCAGGGCAACAAACAAGGGCTACTGTTCTCCATGGATGGAAGATGGGAGGAAACACCAGAGACCAAGTGGAGGCTGAGTGTAGTCTTAGGCTTCACTTGTTTTCCATGTGTGAGGGATGCACAGGAAGCCACAAGGAAGCAAATCTGTTCCAATGAGAGACCCCAATGTCTCTATAGGGGGTCAGGTGACCTCCCACATGCACTTGCATCCTCTTTGTCCCCAAGATGGGAACACGTTAGGCACACAGCCACAAGAAACCTCTGGGCCTCTTTTCCCCAGGGTTTGCCACCAGCACAGAGTTTTCTGGGGAAGCACCTGATGCTGCAGCACCACTGATGCTGAACACTTCAGAGGTGTAATTAGCCTCATTTTATGCTGATAAATGAGTCCCAAATTCCTGTGGCAAAGTGACTCGCCAACTGGGAAGAGGCACACAGTGTCAAGGGAAGGAAAGCAGGAGACAGCAGAGCTGGCTGGAGGCTCAGCTCTAAGCACAGCCTCAAAACCAAATCGGAGGGACCAGGGGCTCCCAGACCCGGCCATCAGGCAGCAAGACTCCCTGCACACCGCTGGAGGGACTGTTTCTGGCACCTTATGCCAAGCCCAACTCTCCCAAGTCCCAGCCAAGCACTGCCAAGCCTGAGCCATGAGGTTCAGCAGCAGATCTGTGTTCCCCGTGTACTCAACCCACTCTGTCCCAACACCACACACCCCCACAAACTTTCCAGACTGCAACAGTAACAAGCAGGAACCTACGGCCAATATGCTGAAATACCATGCACTATGCGTAATTTTACCGTGAGGGTGACCAAGCTTCCTCAGGAAGATTGTGGAGTCCCCATCTGTGGAGATATGCAAAAGCCATCTGGACATGGTCCTGGGCAACTGGCTGTAGCTACCTACCACCTGCACAGGTCCCTTCCAGCTTCAACCATCCTGCGACTTTCTAACTGCAAAGCCAACTGCACTGCAATCCTTTGCCTTCACTACCCGCAAAAAAGACTGTAATTATTCAGCTTCTCAGCTATTTCTGACATTCTTTCCATAGATGAGGTTTAAGCCTTTCCCCCCCCTTCCTTTTAATAGGAATGCAACCCCACAGTTCACAGCAGATTATAAAACATGCACACACACATCACTCTTCCAAAACAGCATTTGAAAGTGTTTGTTTGATTTTTTTTTCCTCCTACCCGTAAACTACCACCCTGCTGCTCTCATTCATTGTGTGGCATTTTGCAACGAAGCGTAAAAATGGTATTAATCATAGCTCTGAAAAAACACAAACTTCTTCTCTGAGGTTTGAAATAACCATTTGGAAGAAAAACTTCCAGGAGCCAGAGGGACTGACAGAACTGGAGACTGAAGTCCTTGTTTTCAAAGGCCAAGTGTATCCCAATATATCCCTTGGACAGCTGCCCCAAGCCAGAGTTATAATACTTTATTCTTCAGTTCAAGTAGCAAGAAGGAGATTTGGTACAAAATCAGGACAAATACCTAGAGAGAATAGGGAGGAGAATGTGTGGTAAGTCTAATGGGAGGCGTGAGCTTTGGTGAGAGTGTCTGAAGCCTCAGCTGCCTCTCATCTCCAGGATGTTGCAGCAAGAAAGACCAGACAAGGGTACCCATATCTCACAGGCAGCACCTGAGCATCATGTACCATGTGCTGGCACTCACCCATGGCATAGTGTTGCTTCAGCCATGGGCAGAAGCACAGAGATCTGCAAAGGCTATGCCAAAAATAAAAATAATTATCATCATTATGTTTTCTGGCCAAACACCATGGGAGAAAATTACCTTCTACATAAATCAAGCTCTTTGTCCACCTCTGTAAATTCAGTGCTTCTCATAGAAGGGGACCTTCTGTCAAAGACGGAGTCAGGAAAAAACATGAAGCTCTTTTTTAAGATAGATGCTCTAGCAGAGATTTGCCAAAGGCTTTGGAATCCCTCTGCTTCAGTGGTAAAACATTAATAATTTAAACACCTTCTTTTAAATTAGGAAAGGCACTAAAAGAAACTATTGAAAGAGAAAAACCATCAAGCTTGCCACTACCTCCAACTCAAATACTGACATTTTCTCTCAAACCTCAAAAGTAGTTTCAGCAACCTGGCAAATGAGAAATTTACATTCTTCTTACTTATCCTTCCCTCACATTTTCTCCTCTGCCATTAATCTTCCAGGCAAAGCAGCTGACCAAAAGGACAGGACACACTGATCATCCTGGTACAGAAAGCCCCAGGATGCTGTAATCAGGGGTAGGGGTGGTGCAGACAGATGTAAAATGTTTCACAGGGCATGACAAACATTTTGTGTTTACTGTATATTAGTGGGATGGGATGGGATGGGATGGGATGGGATCTACAACCATCATCTATCTAGTTCAACTGCAACTACTTTGTGTTAGAAGAGCAAGACAGAGAGAGCAAGACAGATGGAGAGAGAAAATAATCAATTATTTTTTCTTCTTTTTAATCAATAATCCCAGACTTGTGCATGGTGAAGTTCCCTGCTTATTCAAAGCCTGTATGCCTCTGCCTGTCTCGGTTACCAATACCTTCCTTATCAGCACATTTCATTCTTTCCCATTCTTTCAAGAGCTCTGCAAAGTGAAAAAAAAGTGTATTATCTCCATACTTAAGAGACAAAAAAGGCTGGCAGAGATAGGTCTACCTCACTATCAAGGCTTTTGCAAGAGCAGGAACAATGTGGCAGCCCAAGATCTCGTGCTGTCTGCACAAGCCCCATCAGAGACCCCACCTCCTCCAGCAGCAGCTGGCCCGGGCACAAGCCTCTGTCCTGGTATCAAGGTGGCCAGAAAAAAGCACACACTTGGAGACACATCCCCCTCTCCCATGCAGATGTAGGAACTTCAGATGACCAGTCCAAATTTGCAAAGATGTGTACAGCCAGGGTGCTCCATCCATTTACTCCATACCAGGTCTTGTCTTGAAGAAAACTTCTTTGATTTGAGTCCCCAGTGCAGCCATGTAAGCACCAGAAAAACACATCCTGATGTCTCTCCAAAGGATGCTTAAACACATCCTGTTCCTCAGGGGGAAAAAATAAAGGATTAGCTATTCAAAATCTACATGCCAGGCAATTTGGTGACCGAGCGCCTTCCTCCGATAGCTTTTCTAGACAGTCATGAACTTTAAACTATTTTTTGTCTCTGACTCCCAGCAGCTCCTAAACAGTGTGAGCTAAATATTTATAGAAGAGTCACTATTTGTTTAAGTTTCAATCCATACTCCCTGAGGTCCAATATGCCCAGATCCTGAAATGACAGCTGATTACAGAAGAGCCTGAAAACACCGCA
Organism: Aleadryas rufinucha; assembly: GCA_013397815.1. Lineage (NCBI taxonomy): Eukaryota > Metazoa > Chordata > Aves > Passeriformes > Aleadryas > Aleadryas rufinucha. The sequence continues at coordinate 67,930 of VZTH01014991.1, read as the reverse complement.
CAGGGGACACTGACACTTACCAGACCTTTCATCTGGACACTTTCTCTGGTGGCTGTTTTGGGAAGCTTTTCCCAGCTTCTTTCAAAAGAAGAGGAAATGTAGCTCTTGCCAGCCAAGGTCCATGTTTCATCAGACACTTTGGCACAGCTCTGCTCAATGACACAGAGTCCTGGGTTTTGGGGGGCCCTCATCTGTGCTCCAGAGCTAGGCACAGGGAGTGCTGCTGGAAATGCAATTGAAGCACCCAACCTGCTGAACAGCAGGCACCAAGGCACGGTGAGAACACCCCAAACACCTGTGCCACAGGTGGGGCACAGACAATGTCTGTAACTTCAGCTTAACAAGTTCTACCCTGACCCGTCTCTTCTGGACTCAGCAATACCTTTCCCAATTTACCACAGTGTCCACTACAGTGGAACAAAAAGTCCTCCCGTACCTTACAAAAGAACTAAGGATACCCAAACTTTCTACCTAACTGAACAACCTGTCAGAAACTGAAAAGACACCTGTACGAGCCGATACACTACTGCTATAAACTAGCCAAGTCCAACAAGTCACCTGCTTACATGTGGTGTTACACAGTTTCATGGGTGAGGCAAGAAAAAAGTAACTGTGCTTCATCCCCTTTAATCGTGTGTGACCAGGATCGTCCTTTTGGAATGTAACTGGGGACTCATCACCACAAAGGAGAACACAAGATGCAAGGCTATCAAGCAGGCACAGTCCTGTGCCAACGCATCCCAAATAAACATCTCACCCTGCAGACCTCAGTATCCAGTTTGGCAAGCTTCTAGAGGAACAGCAGAGGCTGGGAGACACCAAGCAAACACACTTCCAATGACCACCCAAGGCTGGTGATTTCCTTTGTTTTTATGGTTTCACATACAAGCTCCTGCATGAAGAACACAGCAGAAGGTCCTTACTCCCCTCAAATGGGTGAGAGGTTGTGATGTCTTTGCTCAAGTCCAGCTACCTCAAACCATCACCTGCTCTGAACAGCCCCTTGGATGATGGCATGTTGCTGAAGAACTCAAAACCCCCACTGACAGCTGTTGCTGTGCCCGTCCCATCAAGATGAATTCTTCATCAGCATTGCAGCGAGATGGAACTCAGCAATGTTGCTCTGTCCTGGGGTTCTCCAAGGGGTCAGCAGGACTCATCCTCCCCTGCACAGGGTGTTTCAAGGCATTTAGCCTCAGTAAAATAGAAAATGTGGTGTTTCAAGCAAGAGGATTACTTTTGTCATCAGGTGGATGTCAAGGACAGGTTTGCACACTGTCGTTCATTAGGAGCCTGGATATCCAGTGTGAAGGCCTGTTCAGGGATGAAGGACCAATCATGGAAACGTCCATGCCAATGCCACGTGTGCACTCACAGCCCACACTCACCCTCACACGTGTTTTCTGTGCAGATGTGCCTATGCACACACATGTGAAAGTGCCACGAAGCCTCATGGACATGCTAATGTTGTACATGCATGGGAATAACCAGAAGTACAGAGGCCCACCACAAACCAGCCATGCTGGCAGAGGAGACTAAAGAGGAGACTGCAACAAGAAAGCTGGAAAAAATGACAAGCACTTTCATCAGTAAAACTGCAATTACACAGCCAGCACACGGCCTTGCATCTCTGTGGAGCAAGCAAAACTACTAATTACGGAGATGCCTCTACTGTGATCTGACTTTTAGAGAAAGAAGAGGAGCTGCCCTGGCTTTCCCGTGTTTTATTTCTCTGATTCTCATTCCCTGTTATTGGAAGCACAGGCATCACCACACACATCACCATGGCTGCTGGGTCCACTGGAGCCAGCCATGGCTGGGGAGGTTGAAGGCACAAACCTACAAACAAGGAGCCTTCAAAACTGCAGCTGGTCTCTTCCAGCATCATCCACACATTCAACATAATGGAGCTGGCTTTACTGGTGCTTCACGGAAGAAAATTTTACTAGGGCATAGAAGAGAGACACTTTTCTATTTTAATTCACCTGGCCCTAAAAAAGAAAAATAAAGGGAAAAAAAAAAGAAGAAACACAGCCCCCCTCTTTCCCTTTTTACATAAATATTGGATCTGAGCGCTTTATGCTCCTAAGAAGTTAAAAATAGGAAATAATATCAAGTCTGTGTGCTGCATCTTTGATAAAAGCCTTTTATAAACATCAAAACCAGCTCCTCTGCACTCTTTTATACTTTCCAGCTGTCACTCACAATTCTTAAAAGGGGTCTACAGAGATACAAAGGGTAAGGCATTTTCCAGTACTGTCAGAGAGTCTGGGACAAAAAAACAGCTTTTCCTCAAAGCTCTGAAATCTAAGAGCAATTTTATGACATAATGTCACTTTTAGCACAAGAGATGAATAATAGATATTCAAAATATAATAACACTTTCATAAGTAAACAATGCTTTGCAGTGTCACAGCTTTTCAGCAGCAGTGTCAAGCCTTTGCAGAAGGATCAACAGCACAATCACCGAGCACCGCCGGGAAGCAAACACTGCGAGAACACACACATTTAACCAAAAGGCAGAGTCTCTCTGCCCAAACTCCATCTCTCTTCTCTAGAGACACACATCCAGACCCCCTCTATAAAAAAAGGGAGGTAGGGAGATTAACAAGGTGACCCAGAAACTCTTTACACATAAACTCGACTTTGACCTTGCCATCTCTGAGAGACGGGTGATGAATCCAAACCTCCTCCCACCTGAAAGATGAGCAGGCTAACACTCACCTATATTCAAGAGATATGAGCATTAATTAACTCCAACATTAAAAAAACACATTTGAATGATGATAGCTGCTAGAATATTCATGACTCTTACCCAGCCTGTTTACATAACTGGATATGAAGCAAATTCTCCATGCAAACCATGGCAAACCTGACAGCACCATTTAGCTGTTCAGCATCTTCTCCACACAAGGCAAATTCCATAACTTGTGGTCACCACTATTTTTTTTCCTGCCCTGCACATAAGAGTTAGGAATTCATAGGGAGGAAGTGATAAACCCATGATAAAAAAAATTCCAGTGAACTGTTAGCATTATCCTAACCAAAAAAGAATTTCCTCCTTAGTCATACACAGGCAGGGTCAGTCAGCTCCCCCAGGAATTACAGAGGAGCAGGGAAAAAGTGCTTATCTAGGAGATTACTTCTCTTCCTAGTACCTCAGTACTTAATTTTTAAGCAGGGCAAAGGTCAAATGAAAACCACCTGATGGTGATGCAAACGGAGCCCTGGACAAAACTGCACAGGGGCCGCCAGAAAGAGTTCCTCTTTGCAAAAAGCTTAATGAAAGCCAAGAGATGCTGCCAGTGGGGAAGTTGACGGCAATTCTGCATCCATGTGCCACAAGGATGGTGCCAGTGGCAGAAGGGCACATCCAAGCTGTGGAGGGGGCCAAGCCAGGGCAGTGTGGGGCTCCTAGCATCGCTCAGCACCCCAGGGAATGCCCCCAGCCAGGCAAACCGGGGTGCTGAGCCTGGTCTGAAGACACACTTCTCATCTCGATAGTAAGAGATCCACCTTCCAGAGGCACCAGGGCTGGAATGCAGCTATGCCTCATCCCCCAACTTGTCTACGATAATCTTTTTAAATACATATACTTTTTTTTGTCGCACACACTCAGGTCCCGTTTTTGCTGCTGGAGCCTCAGGTCTCTAATCCGACCTCCTGGCTCTGACACCGCAAAGGTAAAGAGGAGGCAGCACAATGACGGTACCCAGCAAAAGCAGAGCCAGCAAAACCACAGGATATCCAAAACAATGCCAGGGAAAAACTAGGAGGCCAAGTGAGAGGTTTGATTCCAGCTCAAGAAACACCCTGAGAATAAGATATTGCCCAAAATGGCATTTTGTGTTTCTGAACAGGGCTCCACACTGCAGGACAAGAAGATTAGGCAGATGCCCTCCCATGGGGGCAGACTGGCCCCATGGCAGCCATTCCTGCTCAGCAGTTTTTGTCTGCTGCCCCATGTAAGCAACCAAACCAGCTTGGAGATGATTAAATCTTAATCAGAAACCCTTCAGATCATGTCCCGTTCACAGCTTTGGGACGGTGCAAATCCTGCCACCTTTACCAAGAGCCCCTCCAAGGGCCTCTCACAGCCCTGGGATGCCAGCCAGCTTTGGAGGCTTTACATTTTCGTGGCATGAGACAAATTTCGCTAAGAGTTCCTCAATACTAATCCACATAATGCTGCTCAGCAGATGGGAGCACAAGAAAACAGCCTGTTGACACCTTCAGTTCTGCACAGAACCCCTCAAAGCAATGCAGAGGATTCAGAAGCCAAGCAGATACCTCTTGCTTTCTTGCTGGCATTAAAAATACGTCTTGTGATAGGTCACTGCTTCTTTGTAACCTAAAGAGCACAGTAAGTCAGTAGATGGTTCAGTATTTACTGTACACAGTAAGTCAGCACCTGCAGATGCAGGCGCTCATGGAAAAGCAAAGATCACACATAAAGAAAGATTTTTATTCTAAAAGTAATGACCGTGATGCTTTGCTTAATACAAAATTCCAAGCAAGGTCTTAAAGCAGTCAGTAGAGGATCCTTCAAGACATACTAGCAGGATTATTCCAGATATTTTAAAATACACAAATATTAATTTACTTATATAAATAAACAGAAATATGGCCTAATGTCTCCCCAGTTACATGCCCTGCAGTAAGGGCACAAAGTCTGGGCACAAATGGCATTCATTAATAAGGTGCCCCAAGAGAGGGACAGCCCTTAAGGAGAGAAAATGAACGCTGCAAAAGGGCTTGACATTTTTAGCATAAACTAAGGACTGAGATCCACCACTAATTCACTTTGCTCGTGTTGGATTTCACTGTTGCATGATGAGCAAAAGTCAAACCTGTGCAGGATGAGCACAGGTGGATCAACATCCTTCACCCTGGGCACCCTCTCCTCCCAATTCCCCTTGCAGGACAGGGGAATAAAGATCAAAGCAAAATTTCAGCATTCGGAGCTTCAGCATTTTCCCTGAGCAGAGGCAGACGTGAATCCAAAGATTCAGCTGTAAATGTTTTTAAAGTGGCAAACGGACTTTTGGCAGCCAAAATAAGAATCTTTAAAAGCACTAGCATTTGCTGCCCCTAACCCTTGCAAATCCAGCCTGCTGAAGCTTGGTAAGCGAGGTTGCCCACAAACTCAAAATTGAAACTAGTTTCAGCCCCAATTCCAAAAAAAATGGAAGTAATTTTAGAAGCAGGAAACCATCAAGCAAGAGACAACACCTGTAGATTAAAACCTCTTCCTCTGTCAGACTTCGACACATTCAACTCACAAAATCATAAAGTAAGACTCCCTTTAAAAAGCCTCATTGTCAAAAAATTTTATAGCTTTGAGGTTGTATTTTATCCTTAAACCAATAAATACTTCCAATTCCTTAATTTGCTGCCAGCTGGGGAGAGATTTAAAAACTTCTGCAAACCTGTAATTTCAGTGCTGGTCTGTGCTGGGCACTGAAAAATTCCACTGGGGTGAGAGTGAGAGGGGTTAGTCATGACAAGAACATCCCTGCAATGTGCCAGGGCTGCTTTTCACTGTCATCCAACCATCCTTAATACCGACTGAGTCCATCAATTATTTTCATAATCAGTTATGTGCTTTTGAAAAACACACCCACATACATAATCTTCACAGGCAGCCAAATAGAAGCTTTCTGTATTTTTTTATTATTATTGATAACATGGATCTGTGTACAGACCAACCCCCTAAAGGACATTTTATTCCAAGGATCTGCAACCTGACTGAAACTTTTGCTACTTTACCAGCAAATATCTTGAATGCTGATGGCGTTCATCTTTTAATTAGCACCTAGGGATGCAGCTGGCAGCCCCCCTCCCCGGATGCTCACACTGACAAACAGGAAAGCCCTTAAACTACTTACCCTCTGAAGCTGCCCCAAGTCTATGCAGGGTGAGACCTGCTCTTAAGAAAACCTGAGATGATTTTTCCTCCCTGTAAAGGACAGATGTACATTTGCAACTGAAACATCTTTCCCGGCCAAGCTCTAATTCTTGGGCCACCCCCAGATACCCCAGGTGTGCCAGGTGCCTGCCAGACTCTGTGACTAGGGAGTCACGCTGCAAGAGGCAATGCAGAATGCAAAATTCAGGGTACATTTCTCCTTGTTCGGTGTGAGTGCAGACCCTACAGTACAGAGGTCAAGCACCGTGGGGCTGCTCTGGGTTACCCAGGTCACAGGCAGGTTTTGTTCCGTCTCCAGAAGGCACCTCCAGAAGCACCAAACGGCCTGGCAACACTAGCGCAGAGCAACTGATGCCCCATTCGCTCCTAGTTACTTACAAAAGATAAAGCTCATTCCACCGCAATGTGCTGCTGACAAAGGACCTTTTCACATCTTACAGGAACAAGTGGAGATGTAGTTTGCAATGTCTTTATCAAACAGCTGACTACAAGGAAAAAAAAAGGGTTTTAAATATCAATGGTGTTTGCTTTAATTGCAGATAAAAAGAACAACTGCAAGTGATCCACTCTTTCTTAGGTGCTTTAGAAGTTGTTAGGAGCTAGTTAATAAAACACCAGGGATTTCGGTGAAGAGAAAGCTGTTAATTCAGGTTAAGGAGGAAAACTCCTATCTGCAAATGAAGAGCTGCTTCCAGGGAATGTCTCTGCAGCAGAGCACGAAGTCCATGCGAGCAAGCAAAGGGGTCTGGCACGGCAGGGCTGAGCCTCCAGGCAATCCTACGGGAGAAGGCTCTGCCTCGGCACATGACCACGCTGCACGGGGCTTGACCATGGACCATGCCCACCAGCCTAGCAGGATGCTGCTGTTCACCTCCAAGCCCAAATCCCCGCTGTTAGCTCCGGCCTCTCTTACAAGCACAGCAAGCGCCTGACTTTGCTCATTGATAAAGCAAAGAACATCTTTATCCCCAGTCTTGGAGTCTACCATCTCCATCTGGCCTACGAGTCACAGTCAAATTGAAGAGCTAGGCAACTGATTATGTTTCCCACTGAACATGCTCTATCCACCCTGCCCCCCGCATTTCCTTCCTTTGATGCAAAATTGTGCTTACAAAGCAAGAAGATGAAACTTTTAATGCCTCACAAATGCTGAGGGGAATGCAGAATAAATGTACAGCAAAGCATTTTCAGCCCTTTTCCTTCAGCACCTCTTCTTTGTATAGTAAAAATAAAAGTTAGATACAAAGAGCTACTTGTTTGTCTATCTCGTTTTCCTGGGGTGACTTCATGATGCTGTACCCTCTATCGCCTGCTCCATGCCCAGACATGAATCCTGTGCCTTTCTGTGCCTTTAAGCTAGGTCCGAGAGAACGGGGGAAAAAGCCGAGGGAATTCTTCAGCGCAGTTTGCGTTCAGGGTCTCACAGACTCCCCCGCGTTCTCTCCGCTGCAGAGCCGAGGAAGCACCTTCCTGCTTTTACCCAGCTCTCGGCTCTGCTTCTCAAGAGAGAGACAGAGAGTTAAAATTCTTTGCTTTTTAGCTAGCCTGTTAGCTGAGGCAAGAACTCATTTTCCTGGGACTGTGGCTTCTTCTTCTTCTTCTTCTTCTCCTGGAACTGTTCTGCTCTGGTCTGAAACGCCATCACCGGGAGGGGCCCACACCGCACCCCAGCTCCGGAGAGAGCAGAGCCACAGCCACAGAAAGGACTCTGAATCTACCAGGTCTTCTCCACAGCGAGAGGTTTTATTATTTAACGTTATTCATCCTCTTGTGCCTGGGTGCACCTTGCTTGTTAAATAAATAGGGGTTTTTTTCACTTTCCTCCAAGAAATTTTGTTCCAAACTTGGTGGGAGAGGGGCTGCTGAAACCTGCCTTCCATTAGAGGATATGTTCAGTTCAGACGTTTCGTCCTAATTTGTCTCAACCCGACACACCCGTAGAAGGAGTGATCTGTTCACCAGCACACCTGAGCATTTGACCAAACCAGCCCAAGTGCCAAAAAGAATGATTTTCACAGCAAATTGATACCCACAGACACCAAAACAATGATTCAATTCTCTGCTAGAAAGAATGGAAAAAAAACTTGTCACCTTCACAAAAACATATAACTTACTGTAAATTACTCTAAAAATGCAAATTTGGTTGTTATCACTAGTTATTCAGTTATACACATCTACATGGAATAATAGTTTTAATTTTAGACCTAAAGGCATCTCCTTTTATGTGGGATAAGTCATCCTCAAAATTACGTTCTTCAGCAGAAATTCCGTTAAACTAAGAAGAGAAAAAATGTGTTTAACACTTGTGTCATCTTTTTTGAAATGAGACGATGAAGCCCGATAAGCTGATCCACACACAGCTGGTGGCAGCTGTGGGTTACAAACACAGCTGCCCAGGAGTCCAGAAGGATCCAGGTGGAAGAATAAAGAGCATCAGATCCATCCTTTCCTTCATGTATGAGGTTATGGTTGGGCATCAAAACCTTCAGAAGCTGACACCATTGATCCATGAGAATCTACATCTCAAATTGGGTCTGTCCCAACAAAGAACAGCCACGTTCAGAGTATGGCACCAGGGACTTCGGAATGTCTTACCTTTAGCAGAAGCTAGTAAGGAAAAAAAAATGATTGAACTGAAGATCAAGAAAGCAAACTGGGCAGTCAATGAAAAAACCATTTACATACCTGCTGGATAGGAGTGCTGCTGCACTGGAAAAGCTCTGGGAGAAGAGAAAATGTCTTCCAGCTGTGCAAAGCAATGGCTCCGTCTTAAGAAGATGCATGGGGAGATATTCCAGTAAGTGACTGTATGCTATAATCCTCAGGACAGGGCCACAAATGACACAGGGTGACCCAGCAAAAACAGGGTAAAAAGATGGTAGGAACTTCCAGATGCTTTTATCCACAGTCAGCATTCTCCAGACGGTTTTGTGGGTCCGCATGTCCATGCATCCCATGATCCTAAAAATCCTCGGGAGCTACGAAAAGAACCAGACTGCCAGGCTCCTCCAAATGTTATTCCAGACCAGTGGGACGCATGGGGTTGGGACCTTCAGAGAGAAGAAAGGGACAGGCCATTACACAACAGCTGTTACCATGTTGGGCAAGGTTTATTCCCATGCAAACTCCTATCTTTTGATTTATTTTTGCACAGAAGGAAGGTTTTAGGGTTTGTTTTTGGTTTTTTTTTTTAATTTGCATTATTTATTTAAATTAATGTAACAGTGAGCATAGGCACAACACGGAGCCACCACCTCCAGATGCCTCATAGGCGCTAGGTGATGTGAGATGAGGATGACAAGCCAGCAACCGAAAGAAGTTCTCACCTAACCAACAGATCTTTCCAAAACTATTTTTTTCTTTTTGTCAGGTGAAAGGACACTGTTTTCCTCCCCTCTCCTTTTTTCCACATCTTCAAAATTTAATGAGGTATTTTCTCTACCAGGGAGGAGAAGGATGGAAAGGGTTGTAAAGCAGCAGGTCAGCAGCATCATCTGCCTTCCCGACTTCAGTGGAAAATGTCTATCCACCATCAGGAGAATCACACCTTCAGCAACCCGCATCAAGGTCTGGCCCAACCCATCAGTGACATAGCAGAAACACTCAGCTCTTGAGTACAACAACCCACTGTGACCTCCAGCCAGGCAGAGCCACACTTCCCACCTCTACCTTCAGAGAAAATAAACACATCCCAGCAAAGTGGCTCAAAATACCCAGGGAATTAGTCATAAAGATTCTAGTACTTCACATATATAAACCCATCATAATCTGGGGAGTTGGAGTTGTTTGTTTTTTCAGTTCTTTTAATCTGATCTTACTAATTGTGCTGGGAATAGAGTTGCTGGGATTTTTGTTTGTTATTTTAAAATATGAAAGCTGTCGCATAAACACAGGCAAGTGCCAGGCCCGGATATAATGCCCAGCGAGTGCTGAAAGGAAACTCAAATAACTCTTTGCCTGACATTGCTTTCTAGTTCATCTGTAAAAAGAAAACAGTAGAGAGCAGCTGAGAGCCAAAAGAGGTTTTTTCACTTTGTTTTAGCTGCAGCAGCACAGGAAGGTGATAACATTGTGTGTAATGTAACCAAGCAAAGGAGTAATGAAAGTGCAAGCAAATAGATCAAATAGCACAGGGTTAAGGAAAAGGTGTGATAATCATTTGTTTTGCTAATTGTGTCAATAAAGTCCTATCTACCCTCAAACAGCGGAAACGTCATCAGATATTTAAAAGGGAGAAATCAAGTGAATAATTAAATGTACAAAAACCCGACATTTTTTCTCCAGATGTTCTCTTTAAAGGGTTGATTAGGAGAATCATATGTTTATTTTAAATAAAATTCCACTGACTTTGATCATGTTTAAGTCACCTCACGTACAAAATCCACTTTGAACCAAAACTTCTCCTTCCCTTGGGAAAACAATCAAAATTGCCTTCTCTGCAGGAAAGATGCAACATTACCTCAACCCAGGCTAAGCTGGCTCGCTGGGACAACACCATAACCCACGAAAATCCGGTGTCTTTGCAACGTGTTTTTGTCGTTACAAAACCCAGCAAATCAGTACAGGGCAATTGGAAGTCAGCAGACAGGCTCACAGATGGAGTTGCACTTGAAGTCTGCTAATTCATGGAAAAATAAATCTGATTTGCCTTGTCCTTGCTTCTAGTGTTTTCCCAGTGATGGGGACAGTTAGGAAATGAAATATTCCCTAACTTCCCCCCAGTTAAATGAACTGAAGCTGACAAAGGTCTGACCCAACTCCCTGAGCTGATGAGAACATTTCGGAAAAGGATTTGAATCTCCCAAAATAACTCCCATCCCACTAGTTACACAGCCAATCTCAGCCACTGTGATAACTATGACATTGAAAATGCCTGTAGAACCTACAGCAAGAACACCTGCCTGAAATCCTCGAGCTGTTTTCTCCATACACCAATTACCTGTAACATAAGAGCAAGCAAACAGAGATGAATCTCTGTCTCCAGAGAAATGAGGCTTGTTCCACCAGCCTAACCCCTCGCTGTGCTGTGCCTGATGCACCAGAAGGGCTTTTTCTCCAGGCTCCAGCTCGGGTGTGTCAATATGTACTTTGCTCAGTTCCCCTGGGAGACGAGCCCAGCAGTCCTCATTGTCCAACAAGCGAAAATGTAATTTTTTCATTTTCTATCTCTTATACTCCCCCCATCCTGCATATACCACACTACTGACAGCACTCCCATCATCTGCCTTCAAGGCCAGCTGGATGGCAGCAGGACTCACGGGCTATGCAAGAGCTCAGTGACCAGCATCTTGCACAAGTTATGTTTTTCATAAACATATGGGCTTTTCTAGTCAGATTGTAACAGATAAACCAATGGCTGATGATTAATGTTCATTTTAAGCATCTTTCCTTTGTGGTATGGAGGAACCTCAGTACCTTCCACCCCCAGATGTAAGGAGAAGACACTGTCTCATTGCTTCCCTGTTTGAGAGGCAGATGAAATTCAAACCCTTGTGCCCAGCATGTGCCTGAAAAGACAACTTTCCAGTTCTCTGGACTCCACCCTTAAAATGTGCCAGATTTTTAAGACTGAGCACACTGCTTGCTGGGAAGAACACAACTCCAGCTCACTCCACTGCTGCTTCCCCCTCAAACTGCAGGGTCTTCCTTGCAGACTCTCCATGAGCGTTGCCCAACAGTCCAGGTCTTGCCCCTAACAACTTACTGAAGGTCATGCAGTAGGTTGGCAGCAAAGCCATGAAGCACATCCAGATTTTTCAAGTCATGGGCCAGCACGTGAAAAACACATTCATCTTCCCCATCCCTTGACAAGAAATAACTCCATTACTTGTGCACAACAAGGGTTGAATCACCCGCACACAGAAACACCACGCACTGAGCACATGTCGGCTCTGAGCAAACACGGCATCGCCCCCAGCGCGAGAGCAGCACCCTGGGCCCACGGCTCCTCTCCAAGGGCAGCAAGAACCTGTCAACACCAGCTGGAGGAAACCAGCAATGAGCAAAGTGTGCCCTGCAACAGAGAGACCCCAAATGATTAATAACCACACAAAAAGAGTTGAAAGACTTGTTCCTCATTAGCTGAAAAATACGCGAAGAAGAGAGTAGGAGTCCCACCTGTTAAATTTTGAATGTTAAAGAGTCCCAAGTGCAATGGCTCATTTTACAAAACAAGAGGTGTTTTCTGTGCCTGTTTTATTTAACGGCAAGGGCTGGGTTTTTTACACTCTAGCATGTTCATTACAACTCAGCCATGTGAGTTAAATGCAGTAAGGGACCTGTTAAACCTCATGATCACTGCAGTAAGCTCCAGCAGTGACTTTATTATGGGCAAGAATGCAGTTGGGGCATTCATGTCTGCTGCTCCTGCCACCAGGCACTGTGAGCAGTGTGTGCTCAGTTCGCCAACACCAAAATCCCCTCCTAAACACAAGGTGAGCATCCCAAAATGGCTTTGTTAAATCCCCATGCAGAAGAACATCTCCAGATACAGAGACTGCTTATCAAGGTCAGTGTTACCCAGCAGAGAATAAAAAGGGGAAAAAAAAAGAAAACAATTCAACTTTTCTGGTTTTGTATAAATCCTCCAGTGAATGGTTGAAGGTACATTTGCTGAAAAGAAGCAGTTTGCTGCAGTGGGTATCTCAGCTACCAGGAGGGAATGCATGTCTCCTGGTTTAGTGAGCCAAAGCAGGCTCAGCACCAGCCATGGCGGAAAGAAAGAGGACAGGACCAAGCCCAGACTGTCCTCTGCAATAACATCCAGCTGATTAATCAGCTCAAGTCACCTCCAAAACCTCTCCTTGGCTTCCTGTTCTTAGGCACGAAATTTTAGAAGAGCTATAGACTGAATCTGACATCACAGTGAGGGTGGCAAAATCAGGGAGTTCCGGGTCAACAGGACTTGTGTTTTGTATCAGTGAGGAAACATGAACTTGTTTGCTTTATGGAATTAAGGAAGGACACCAGTCCTAACAGTCTCTTATTTCATATGCCTATAATATGTACGTCCTTATAAAAGATAAATAAACCACTTATTTCCCAAAGAAACACAAAGGGAAAAAAATGTGAAGGCCTCTGCTCCTTTTTCTCCTCACTCAGCAACACCAAATTTTTGGAGTAACCTGGCTGCTTTTGAGGGCTTCACAAGCTTGGCCAATATCCCAGGCAGTCCCTAGAGCTGGAGCTTTTGCTCTCAGATCAGAAACAGCAGCTATGGCCAGGACATGATTAATGAGGGGAGGGCACTTTGCAGATGCTCCACCAGTCTGTGACTAGGCAAAGACACTGCACATCCAATGCCTGACTATTTTAGGAAAACAAGATGAAGGCAACAACCACTGATCTTGCCTCACCCTACCATTTTTCATCCTAAAAATCAATTCCTTTCTGGGAACTCCAATGAAAGGGGGAAGGTTGAAAAAAGACAAGCACAGAAGGACTGCCTGGTAGATTGGGAATTCCAACTTACACTCCGCCCAGAAAAGCATTGTTTGGTAACGCATAAAAGTGCAACACAAAAATGCTTCCAAGAACTCTTGTAACAGTTTCACAATAAAGTGTACATTCTAAAGTGTAAGTCTAGCTATTCCATTGAAGGTTTAATCACATAAATTTGTGTCCACAAATTGCATCCACCCAGGACTGCTCACCCACACTAGGGGTGTGTCTGCCCACCAACCCAAACCAACACCCAAGTGACCAACGGGCTATGTATTTACAGCTCAAATTCTCACAAAAAATGCAGGTCATGACTATGCTGTTTTGACTTCACAAAATGACTCCACATGAGAATCACAAGCTGGGATGCTACAATTTGAAGCACTGCTGAGATGCCCTACAATTAACCCCCTACAATTAATGGTTAATTCTTTTAACCATTTCTGAAGACAAAAAGCAAAATCTTAAGCAAATGTCACACGATCTGACATTTTAAGCACCTAATGTCACCTTGGACCATTTTCAAAGCAAAATTTAATAACCTCATTCTCTGTCTGCACCAGCTGACATAGATCCATTAAGAGAAAAAAAATCTTTAAAACATTCCCTAAGGAGAAGTGGGGGTAGATACTCTCCTGATAAATGGCAGACTGTTACATAAAACGACCAAAGGAACAAACTGTAAGATAAATATTAACTAGCCTTTTTATAGTATTCAAAACATGAATGTTTCCCAATTTGGGTGACAGTATCAAGAAAAAATAATTTTATTTCATGCTATCAAAATCACCCCTAATATGGAACACAGCATTCCACACATCCTCCTCCTGGCAAAAGATGTTTTACAATGAACTGAAGAGTGTGATTCTTAAGAGATACTGGATTGCCTCACCTGGAAAAATTGAAAGGCCACAGAGAAACAAAAGTCCACAAAGAATGATCATTTCAGCCTTGAACCACTTGCAGCTCAGACAATAACCACACTCCTTCTGAGATGCAATCAGGCTCCTTGGGTAGGAGGAACATCCACCTGGGACCGCTCATTGATCCAAGAGTGTGGGATACTCAGTAACAGACTCAAACAAAAAAGACCAGTCTGACCAGTTGCCAACACTGATGGCACAACATGCACATGAGGGGAAAATCAGACCTGCAGATCCACCGAAGTGGACACAGTAATGCAAGGGACAACATTTCAGGACAGCCATTCATGCCTCCTGCTCTCCCAGGGCTGTGCATTCTGGCTTCAAAAGTGTTTTACAGAAATGCTGATCCCCAGGCCAATCTTGCAGAGATAAGTTGTAACCCTTCAAGTGCATGAGGGAATGGATTTTTGCACCTTTTTTCTGTTTGTTGCCTCGCTCTCAATTATATCCACAATCTCTATCATTGACCGCAGCTACCACAAGAAAGTCGACATCTGTGCATCAAAATGAAAGGCAGGTTCCCACACCTGGGTGAAGGAAGGGCCCTTCCATCCCACTGTTCACACCCAAGTGGGTACCATTTCACCTCCCATGCTTCCAGCAGGCTCAAGCAAGAGCCTCTTTCTTTTCCCTGGTCCCTTATGCGGGCACACAGCAGCTCTCCCACCAATGGCTCTCCCATCATCCCGTGTCTAGCACCAAAGACCTGCAGGTGCTCTCACAGGTGTGACATGGAGTTGCTGGTCCATCTCCAGAGCTGCTCCACTGCATACCAACACACAGCCCAGTGCCAGGTTCCCTCGCTGGGCACTGCTGCAATTCACAGAATATTGGGGAAATTCACTGAGAACTCGTTTTGGGCTTTGGCCAAAATGACCCACAGCTCCCTACACCTGGCTTGGTCACCATGAACCATCCTGGCTTCCCGGAGCAGGGCTCAGTCTGAAGCATGCAGACACTTTTTGCAACTTTTTATTTATGATTTTCAGTCTACAGCATTAGTTGCTAGCTTACAGTGAAAGGAAAGAAAAATCACCATGCCAGCTGCAAAAATAATCCTCCTGCTCATTACATTTTCAGTTCTTTATCTTAGACCTATTCTTTAAACCTTCAGGATCTAGGCTGTCACCATGCAGGCTAACAACATGCTTTGTAGTCAAACAAATGCTGCAATTCTCACAAGACTACATCGCTCCAGGAGCAAAGGAGCTGTGCTAAAATTATAAAAGTGGCTAACAGAGAGATTAATTGGATGCTATTAAAAAAAGAAAAAAAACAAACCACAGAACAGAAGACACCAGCCCCTTACTTTTCAAAGATAACATCAACCAACTCCAGGCATCTTGGTTGCAGTTGACATTTGCTTTCATCAACCTCCCACCACTGCAGCCTCCTAAAATCCCTCTATTAAAATGGATTTGCAATTGTCCCCATTTATGCCATCACTGTCCCCATGTATGCCATCTATGCTGTCCCTGCTTCAGCTCCAGAAAGGCAGTGTTCGGATGATTGGCTTGGTCCTCTGAAGGCACTGGTGGGACAAAAACTGAGTCAATGGCTCCAGTTCTGGGGAAGTTTGATCCCTGTGGCACTGGACCAAGACAGCTTCAGCCCCACAAACACTAAGTTGATTTGCTGGCCCAGTGTGGCCAAAAGGGGACATTCCTGAGCCCCTCTCTGGGTCCCTCTGGACCTCAACTTCTCAACCCAAAGGAAACAACACTCTGCTTTTGCTGGGAGCATTTATCATGGGCAAAGTAAATCAGCCCAAAGTTGCCAAGAAGCAGTGAGGAGGTAAAGGCCAAGAAGGAAAAAGACATTTTTTAATGAACTTAAGTCACCTCTTGCAGGACTGACACATTTCCAGCTTAATATCTGGCTCCTTTAAAAGCTGAATCCTTGGTGGCTGCCTCCTCATGCAAGAACAGGACAGAAGCCCAGTGGTAATGACTTTCCCTGTGCACTGTCACACTTGGCTTGAGGTCCAAGCATCCCCGCAGAGCCCAGGAGAAGCCCCACGTGCTCCAGGGCTGGCACAAGGCTCCGCAAAGGCAACTGAGGTGAAGATTTCAAAACAGCTCTGGGAATACCAGCACAGAAACATTTTGGCAGATTAGGCTCTGTCTTCCTGTTGCTTTTTTGAAAGGTCCTACTTATTAAGGGCATATGTTCAATATTCAGTAAATAACAGCAGAAAGTGTTTGCCATTAAACCAAAGCCCATGGAATAATTTTGACTCATTCCAGCTGTCAGATCCAAATAAATGCCTGCCCCGCTGTCACAAGCAGCTTTAACATGCAGTTCAGTGATCGGGACCCTCATGAGGTGAAAAAAATACTATTATTAGAAAATATTTTGTAACAGTGTAGGACTTGGCTTCATCTAAACATAGATGTTGCATTGGTTTAATTAAATCAACATGGAAAAGTTCTATTTATTGCATCATACAGTTACACTATTAAGTTACAGCTCAGGACTCATTTTTCTGCTGATATCCAAGAGTAAATCCTTTTTCTGCTGATGCAAGGATTCCTACTAGGGACTGCACTCCAGCTCTACCTGTCCCATCCCACGTGTTTGTGAAGGAATGTTTTGCTCACTGTCTTGTACTCACAGAGCAATCCTGACCATGCACCAGTTTGGATTCTACTGAAAAAAACAATTCAGTCCTACCAACTCTCTGTTCCTACTACTCTGCTTTCACCTCCATCCTTGGTGATTTTTATTGCAGCCACTTCAAGAGGAAAAGAACAAGACCTCTGAAAACATGTCTGGCTCCTATATAACCCTCTCCATGTTTGCAAAACAAGCACAGAGCCCAGCATCGACAGGGAGCTGCAGGGAATGAGCTGTTTGCTCCTCAGCCCTGGAGCTGCCTCCCACCAACCCTGCACCTCACACTAACTGGGCAGCAGCCAGGGTCCAGCTCAGCTGCATGGATGGATAACCTCCCCAGGTTGGCATCCCCATTATTTTGATGCCTGAATACGCTCAAAAATTCAACTAACCCTCCTGTAACCTGGAGATTTCTAAATTTTTATTCCAAGACTGACAAAGTATTGCACCTCTTCTCACTCATTTTTTGCTAACAATATTTTTATTTTAGTCATGTCTAGGCTCTTAAATACTTAATGACCTGGTTTTCTGAAGAGCTTACATGCTGTGAGAAAAATAAGGGAAAAAGAAGGGATTGTTTTATCACTACATTAGCATCTAAAGGCATCAAAGGAATTCCTAGCCACATACCACTTGCTGTATGGGAATGCAGTTAAATAGTGTATTTACATACAAAGCCTGTGAGACTCAGGAGAACTTACAATCCCAGAATCAGAGATTCACAGAATGGTTTGGGTTGGAAGGGACCTTTAAAGGTCATCTACTGCAACCCCCCAACGAGCAGGGACATCTTCAACTCCATCAGGTTGCTCAGAGTCACATCAATCAATGTTTCCAGTCCAAAAGGTCTCTTCTCTTTTGCAGGGATGATACTGCCCTGGAGGGTGCAGGGTTCTCCATCCACATACCCCAGAGTTTGGCATTTCTGTCCTCTCTGCTCTTTGCCACAGCCCCACTCATGGAAGCACTGCCACTCCTCCGAGGGCAGCAATGCAGGTCAGTGCTCTTTGACTTACTTCAGAAAAAAAATTAAAATTAAAAAAAAAAAAGCTAGGGTCGGATGAAACTGTTTAAACATCAACTTGAGCTCACTGGATAGGGAGGGAAAACCTGGAGCCTGTACAGCTGGCCCTGCAGCACTAACTGTCCACCAATTCCATGGCTCCACTGCCAAGACTCAGCCAAAGCCTCCACACAGCCTCCCTGCAGAAGGAAGGCCCACCAGAAAGTCTACCAAACCCAGAGGTGAAGTCAGGGATGTCTCTTCCCAGCTGTGCAAATCCTTAACACCAACAGCAAATCCTCCTGTTCCCACCCACCTGTCACTGCACCCGACTGTGAAGCTGCTGCCTGAGCTTGTGTCTCTCCTCCCCAAGAGCTGCTGGATGAGACCAGCCTTTCTTAAGCATCTGACTTACCCTTGCCAGGAGCAAACAGTCCCACCTCTGCCTCTCTGTTAACTTCAGTGGAGTCAGGATTTCTCTCTCATGGTCATAATCCGCTCCAGGGACAGAAGATCTGTTTTCATGCAGATGTCCATCTTTTATCACAAAGAATGGAGAGAGATCATTGCAGGTGACAGTATCTTTCCTTAACTGAAGATACTGTCAGCCCCATTTCGTAAGTCTTCATAGCTATTTGGCTGAAATATCTGAAATAACTTCTTTCTGAAAACTGCTCAAGATACCCTTTTTGCCAATCTGCTTCCTAGGCTGAATTAAATTCTCGTGGAGATGATGCTGCAGCAGAAGTCAGTGCCCTTTCCAGACCCCATTCCCCATTTACTTAAGATGGCAAGTGCAGAGCTGGTATTCACAACAGATAACCAGAATGTGGGATATAGTTGGTAAAAAAGCTCCAAGGTTAAAGAAGAAGAAAAGAAGGAAGGAGAGGACACTGAAACACATCATTGGTAACACATCATAAGAATATCATAGGTAGTGGCATACTGACAACTGAACTTCATGATTCAGGGCTAAAAAACAGCAACAATAATTAAAATATTATAGGAGATTAAATTTAATCAATTTTTTTCTCAAGACAATGACACCTCCTGCCCTCCTCTGACCTGATGCTGGTTATTTAGGATCGAGCTATCAGGTCAGATACGTTTGTGGCTGATGCAACCCTGCTGTAACGCTGCGGTGCACAGTGCTACTCCTGCAGCTGACACGATGCTCACGATCCCCTGCCCGGTGATCCGCAGCACAGGGAGGAGGGTGGCAGCTGTGGTGTGATGCAGCAGGGATATAAAAAGCTGAGGACTCAGCCTGGAGAGTGGAAGCCAACCTGCGCCAGCAGCGTGCCGGCATCACCTTTCACCTACATCTGCCGAGCCGCCTTCCCGATAAGAGATTATCTTGGGAAAACAAGCCCTGCCGTGGCTGCTCGCTCCAACTGGTCCTGGGATCAGTTATGCCCTTTTAGGACAGTAAGCTAAGGGCAGGAGAGGGGGACCCCATGCCCAAAGCCATCCCCAGTGACAGGGGGATCAGAACAGGTTCTCCTAGGAAAAGAGAACCTCTTCGCATCCCCGGTGGTTCCTGAAGTGCTCAGCCCCATTCACCCCTCCAGAGGCTGGCTCCATGCTGGGGGCAAACAAAAGCCCAGCTGTCTCAGGCCGGGGACTGATGCTCCTTCGCCAAAAAGGGACACCAGGGAACAGCACCAGCATGTCAAAAAGCTCCAGTGGCTTTTTCAGCTCCAATTCCCTGTCTCTCCAGCCTGGGAGCAAAGCATGACAGACTTGGGACCTGAGAGCCAACAACAAAAATCTGGGAAATTCAGAGAGAAAACATCAGAAATCATCAGCCCCAGAGACAGGCACCAGAAGCCACCATCAAGACAATGTTTAGAGCCAAATCTGATCTTGGTTCCATCAAAATGCTCTCACTGCCTCTTGTGCTGGATCAGGCTGTGCATGCCTGGTTATAACCGGGTTTTGGTCTCTTCCACATCCTCCCCAGGGCCCAGCTGGCTCTGGCTGACGTGCTCACTGCAGCTCTGCCATCCAGCAGGATGGAATTCCAAGCTATCAGAAATGCTGGAGCTAGACTTTGAGATGTCAGAAAACCCAAGAAAAAACTATTCCAACTGTTTATTTGCTACATTTTTGGTCTGCCTATCTGGGTTCACATTAACGGCAATTTTAAATTTATTTATTTATTTTGTTATCTATCTTTTTGAAGTCCTTCTACAACCCTTTAAAGTCATCCACATACCGTCACTATATATACATCAATATACCAAAACACTGTCACAAGACTCTTGGTTATACAAAAAGCACCAAAAACTAGTTTTTTCCCAATGGATAAACCGTATACCAAAGCATACTGGTGTATCTGGCAGAAAGGTCAGAACTCCTTAGAAACATGTTTTCAGGAAGAAAGTGGGAAGATCATTGTAGATATTACCATTTTTTCCTACCTCTTAGGCAGCGTGGATTAACAAAGCCAATAAAAATTACCTGGAAACCTAAACTGAAGTGCCTTGGCCTTGATTTTGATCTTGAAACAACCTGGCCCAAGCTCAAGAATAATTTTTAGTATTTATTTTTAGAACACATTACCTTCAAACCTCAGAAACTGTGTTAGATACCTTTTCTATTTTTTCCATGAGGCTGAAAACACGATCTGTGAAGTCACGCTTATCGTGAGAGACTTGTCCATCATCGCTATCTCAATAAATACTTTTCCAAGGAAAGAGTGTTCTTTTCACAGCAGACGTGGGCTTTCCCACCACCTACCACCAGGAAATGCATCATGTCGAAATCCAAACATGCCAGAGCCAGCTTGCTCTTTCCAGAGCGACACCAAAGTTCTGGCCTTGAGTTGACAAAGCCCATTTAGCTGCTAACTGTTATTCTCACCAACACAGGGCAAATCTGTGTAAGAATTCACCCTCTCAAGGCTACATTTCCTCACAGATGCCAACCTCAATCCACCTGGGTAATCAAGTTGGATGTAAACAGCTTACTGCAAAAAAAAGCTAAGTATCTACATCAACTCTGAGCACACTTGAACTTCATTTGAGGAGGTCTAACCACTCTCAGCTACATATGGAAACACACAGCTGCCACATGCTTCCCCATGCAGCTCATGTACCAGAAACATCACTAGTAAGGACCTGAAACCAAGGGAAATTGATGGTTTGCTTTGAACCGAAACAGTTCCATCAGTAGAGATGTGCATCAATGCACCCAAGCTGATATAAGGGCATCCAACCTTCCTGTCTTCTCGTGAACACTCACAACAGTGTAAAATCATTGAAGACCGCACAGGGCATTGGGAAGGATGAAGGGAGTCTGTTCTCTTCCAACCCTAACACAGCGTAATGAGGTGGTACAAATAGCCCCACTTGTGGGACACTGGGGGATGAGAGAATCTGTGATCCTCAACTGCGTTAACGTCACCACTTCCTGCCACTCTCCTTCTCCACATGCCCCAAGAAAGGGACCTCTGTGAAACTGCCTTCTAAATCCAAGCCCTCAAGCACACAGCCCAGAAGCCTGTGCTAGTTTATTGTATACTATTTTAAGTGGTTCCTTTGCACTAATGTAGTCCTTTTCATTAGGATGGCCTGGGGCACATCAGGCGTAATACCTAAAGATCACAGCTCTGCGTATCTAAAGGCACCAGGAATAACTCTGAAGAATGTGAACCCTCCAAAGACCATGTGATGAGCCTCCCAGTGAAAGGGATGTTTTTTTAAACATGGTGACACAAAAATCACCAGAGGGGATGGAACCCAACCACCACTCTTAGTCAGCATCCGGTTCTCAGATGTTCTGGAGAGCAGACCCGTGCAGTTGGCAGGAGTGAGAGGACACTCCTGCTGGCACCCATTACTGGCATGCACAGACTATTTGCTGCATTCTCCAGCTTAATTAAATCAACAGTTTAAACTAATTCCTCAGCTTTGACTGGTAGCAGCTGAGAAGCTGACACGGCTCCCCTTCTGCCACCCAAGGCAAGCATGGCAGCCTCCAGGATGCAGAGCAAGCGGCTGACAGAGATGACAACATCTACCATGGGGGTTGCATCATTGGGAGATCACCTGCTACAACCTCCAGAGGTCCACTGTACCACAAGGTCATTGCTTAAACCAACCACTTACTTCCAGGTAGATATATAGACATATTTTTTTATCTCAGATATCTCTATTGTGGTTTTGCCCCACCACTCTAGCTAATGGGGGGATGTCTGGATTCAGGGCAAGGCACCAGGTCTTGAGAATGGTCCTTCCCACCTCCAAGACTGAGAAATAATAAAAGCTGGATGAGGAAATGAGGGGAAAAATAAAACAAACACCCACAACATCACATCATGGTTCATTCATTGTTTCAAACAGCTGCTGCAGAAATTCTGCTTCTTTTTTTGCTGGTTTTTCCCTCTTTTTTTCCCCTTTCCTTCCACACACAAGAAACAAAGCATGGAAAGCAAGGGCCCCTGTCAGCATCTGCTCTGCACTGACAGTTCAATCCTAAGGGCCAGCCAGTGTAACAGGCCTCAAACTACAGTCACCACAAGTACAACTGGACAGAAAAAACCCTTATCTATGGCAGAGTAATGCCGACTGAAACGTGCACCACTGCAAACAGCTTCTCTGACCCTCCACAGCAGTCTTGTCCTGACTTCAGTGCATGAATAGCTGGAGCTGCAATAAACCCACAGCGCTGAGGAGCACCCCTTGAAAGCCAAGTGAACCATGACACTTCCTAAAAGCTTTGGTGTTTCACTCCAGCCCCTGTGACTCCCATTTAAGAAGATGCAAATAGTTTAAACAAAGAACTGAAGCACTCAAAATCTGCAGAAAATTTGAAGTAAAAATTTCAGCTTAGCAGCAGCAGGTCTATCATGAACAAAACCATCACAGAATTATAACTGTATCTTCTTAGTCATCACTGACAAAATTATAACCCAAAATAAATAAGCCATTATATTACATGTACTTTTTATAACATATATTGGGGTTTTATACCCTATATAGTTCCTTTTGGGGACAAACTTCTAAGCAGGGACTGTTATGATAGGACAAAGGGCAGTGGTTTTAACCTAAAAGAGGGTTGATATAGGTTAGATATAAGGAAGGACATTTTTTAGAATGAAGGTGCTTAACACTGGAACAGGTTCCCCAAAAAGTGCTGAAGCACTGGAAAAGGTTGCCCAGAGAAGTTGTGGATACCCCATTCCTGGAAACATTCCAGGCCAGGCTGCATGGGGCTTTCAGCAACTTAACTGAGTTGAAGACGTCCCTGCCCACGGCAAGGCAGTTGGACTAGATGACCTTTAAAGGTCCATTCCAACCCAAACCATGCTAGGATTGTATGACATTGCCAAACAATCCTGCTAAAGAAGACACAATCATGAAAAATAAACACTTTTCATTGTTGGTCCTTCTAAGACCTGCCTTTTCCCACAGCCACCAAGCTTGGGGCTTACTACCAGAGCTGGGTGAAGGTTAATTTTAGCTAAGGCTGGTCTCACTAAAAATTTCACCTCCCTCTGCAGGTGAGTGCAGGTGAACTGGGGACATCAGCACAGCAGGGTTTCAAGGGCAATGAGGCTCTGCTGGCAGCTGGAGGACAAAGTATTTCTGGCTGACCTAAAGATGTCAGGCTGCACCAGCAGTAGCAGGAGACCTTGGCTCTGAGATGCTCTGTCCCACCTGGGAGCTCATGTCCAAGAAGGCTGTGTTTGAATAGAGCCTGGCAGAAGATCCAGCTGTCAGAAGCAGGAGGGGAATGACAAACCCCTCTTAGATGAGAGAATAGTGAGCTGCCTGTGTCAGACCTGCACAGCTCAGTGGGTATGTAAAGGTATGAGGTATGCTGTCTGCATCATGGAAACAGGGATTTAAGCTAAAGGACAACACTGACACAAGAACAAATAAGCATCAGCTGGCTATGAATGACTTCAGGCTGCAGCACGAAGGTCCCTGGCCATGCCAAGCTCTGGATGCCTTTCAGCAGTCGCAGGACAGGCAGCCCAATCAGTCTTAAGATGCAGCTTGATAAATTTGTTAATGAGATTATACGCCTTGGCTGCTCATGAGGTTAAGGAGGAGACCTTCATGATCCAGGCAGCATTACAACCCCAATCCTCCAAGGACAAGAACTCCCAGAGCTTTCCACTGATTTTTGTTATTTTGGTCAGCACTAGCAAGGCTCCATCACCCACCCTCCTCCACTACTGAAAGCCCTTCAGATGCATGCTGCAAAAAATCCAGTATCTTCTCAATGTATATAGAGAGGTGTTATCCCTAACACATCCCAGTGCATCTCCATCCAACTGCCCTGAAGTCCCTTTGCTACATCAGACACTCTAGTTTCTTATTCCCTAAATGATTCCAGCATTTGTTTGGGCTGTCTTTGGAGATTACTGCTCAGTGTTCTTCTAAGCCATTTGTTTTTAAAGGTACTCAGATACTTTGCCTGTACTTTTGATAGGTTTCCAGCTTTCAGATCCCTGTGTTTAGATAAAAATTACTTTCAAGTCCAAGATTCATAGTCCAGCCTTTCAGCTGCAGATTTTCAATGGCCAGATCTCAGCTAAGCCAGTAAATGCAGCTTCTGCCTTGCCAACATGTGACACCATTTCCTCCTGGACATCCCCAGTGGCTCTGATACAACCACCAGGATACGCCAGTGGATTCATTTCTTGTATTCCACTGCCTTCTAACGTAAGGCCGGACTCGGGAGCTGCAAGGGTGTTCACGAGACCAGCGGGTTTGTACCAGCCAGGGCACCCCCAGCTCCCTGCAAAGCAGGGAGGTCTCTCCATGCACATCTGCTGAGGGGTCCCATAGGCTCCACAGAAAATTTGGGACCCCCGTTTTGCCTTCATACTCTCAGACAAGTGAATGGGAAAGCCTCTCCATACACAGGCACGGCTGCAGCACTGCCTCTCCCTAAGCTGAAATACATCTCATTGGCACTGAGGACTTAGGGGAAAACCTGAGCACACGTGCTCCAGCCTGCAGGAAGATCAGGGACAACCAGCTGGAGACAAACCCCAAGCCACCCCAGCACAATAAACCACAGGATATATCCCCTAAAATGCTCCAGCTGCAGCTGGTCAGGAATAACCAGGAGTTCTGCTTTTAATCCAGATTCAGGTAGCACCCAAGTGTACTCTGGTAGATAAAGAGTCTGAGTTTAGACAGGTCTTGCTGTGCATGGCTGGGCTGTCAGGTGGAGGTGGTCCAATCCCTTGGAGAAGCTCCACCTTCAACAAAACCTCATCCAGCACGGGGCCCTCCCACCCTTCAAGAAAAAAAACTACAACCAACGACAGCTCCAAAGTGCTGAGGATTACTTAATGTTTGGATAACCATTTGCAAGCAAGGAGCCCTGTGAAAGCACAGGGAAACATGCAAATATAAGGCAAAGCAGAAACATCAGCATCTTATAGAGGTTTTCCCTCATTCTATCAAAGCCTGGCAGCAGTGATATGTCCCCCCCTCCAGTAAAGCTGTTGGGGTTGTGTCACCTGCTTTAACACACTCTTCTACATGCCAGGAGTGCATGCATTTAATTAGTATCCCCATTTCATTCAGATTTTGTATAAAGGATGGGGATGTTTGCAAAGGGAATCCACTTCTCATTTCAGACCCCTGACCAGGCTCAGCTGGATGGACATTTATTTAAAACATTATCACCCTCCCTGCCTGCTCATAAGGCAGGGGTTGCTACCATCACAGCATCGCAGGTCACAGCAGGCAAGGCTGGCTGAGGCTGCAACTCAAGGCAGCAACCAGGCAGGCTGGGGGCATGATCCTATGTTAAAGAGCTGGATTTGATTCAGAAAATGTCTGTCTGCATTCCAGGTCAGCACAGCAGTGTAAGAGCACTTACTCCAACATCTGCATTGTTACAGGTAATGTGGCTAAAAAAGATAAAGAATTAAATATCAAGTCAGCACAGACTTTGCATATACAGAAATGCTGTAGTATTTAAAAAATAAAAATTTCATTTTAATATACAAAGACTTCCTTTCCCTCTTAAATCTCATAAGCACAACAGAAGAAAAAAAATAATCCATATCCAGAGACTTGCAAATTCCCTGTCCTCACACCCAAAGGCAAACCAGGTCCTTTCTACAGACAAGCAACCAAGGCATCTCACGTTTGCCTTGGCTTGATCCATACTTAAGATGTCCCAGGAGCCTGTGAAATGATGAAAAATAAATTAAAATAAAGTTCAGAATACACCCACAGCCACAACCTCTGTAGTTCTGCTGAGAAAATGCAATTGATTTGGAAAGAGTACTAAGGAGGCAGTGAGAAAGAAAAAACAGAAAAAGGCTTTTTTTTCTGCTGAAGAAATTTTATTTTTTCCTGCTTTGGGCTGCACAGCAGAAGGGCTGTTCTCAGCAACAGGGGAATGGATAACATAACCTCCCATAAGTGATATCTGGATCACCCAATTGTGCACTGCCCTCCAAAACACTGCCTCCTCTTTTCCTGCAGAGATGCTGCAAATACCATCAGGGAAGCAAAAAAATAACCTTACAGAGGAGGAATAAAACCCAAACAAAACAATGTAGGAACTTCGCAGTGAAGATTGTCGCTCCATCTGAGCAGTTTGAGGTGTACAAAACCGAAGAGAAGTGGAACTC
This sequence comes from Aleadryas rufinucha, assembly GCA_013397815.1. NCBI lineage: Eukaryota > Metazoa > Chordata > Aves > Passeriformes > Aleadryas > Aleadryas rufinucha. Next base: position 41,402 of record VZTH01014991.1, on the reverse strand, counting down.
AGATCCAGCACTAGGAACTCTGAGCTGCCACTCCTGGATGAGGACGCCACCAGCTCTTCTCTGGGGAGGAGCATTTACCTTATCACCAATACCTGTGATAATGAAAAAATAATTAAGGACATTGTAAGGAAAAAGAACAGCCTCATATTCTAACAAATAACTTTGCTCACTGAAATTACAATCTCTGTAACATTTTTCTGTGCACCACTTTTCTGTGTGTGAGCAAGTACAGGTGTTTGTACTGTACCAGTTTTCAATTCTATACTTTTTAAGCAAAGAAAATCCTAAAAAGTATTTTTAAAATCATACAGAGTCTAAACCAGGAGTTCATATTGGTAATATAATATTAAAAGTGTCCATCAGTTACCACATCCAGGAAATGAATCTAATCAGCTAGAATAACAAGACAGACAAAACTTGGCTCCCAAGGACGAAGCTGCCCTTCCTGGGAAGACCCACTCTGTCACCCACAACCTGACCCCCTGCAGCCTCTCAACCACATTTTTGGAGATGTCTGATGCCTCTCAGTGCTGCTGCCACTGCTGACAAGACCAGTCCCAGGGACTCAATTTAATACTCTACCCCTGGCCCCAATATAGTGCATGAAAAGGGCTAGGGGCAGGTATATCTTATTAAATTAGTATTGATTTTATACATGTCTTCTGAGATCTAATCAAAATGAATCTAAGCTAGGAGGAATCATGGTGCCATCTGAATCTGAAATTACAATGAGAGCTGGTTGACAGAATAAAATGGCAAAACTGACACGTCCTCTAAAAATACATAGATTTCAAATTTTTTGGGGTCTTAGGCTCAGGTAAGCTGTACGAATATCTCCAGGGTGATGGCAGCTAGTTCACTTCAGCGTATTTTTATCACTGAGCTGTAGGTGCTGGGTGGCTGCCACCCTGCTGAATCCCCTTGATAAATCACTCTGAGATTCTCAAAGAGCAGGTGCCCATTGCAAGATGGGGCATTCCAAGGTTGTCCCCTCCCCGCCAGTGGTGCAGAGCCGCAGGGGCACAAACAGCTGCTGGCACATGGTCCTGCCCTGGCACATCCCCTCAGCTGGGAAAGTGCCAGAGCCCACCCTGCTGCCACTGGAATTTAGGGGGTTTTGAGGAGGGTGAGTGGTGCTCAGCTGTCTGGGAAGCAGTGGGACTCCAGGCTTGGATAAGTCATGGAGGCGAGGAGGGGGACACGGGGTTGCATTCTTCATGGGTGAAAGAGCAGAGAAAGGGCTCTCACTCTTTCTCTGCACATTAGTCAGCACATAGGAACACAAAAACACACCAGAGCAAATCTGCTCTGTAGTATTAGGGATTATGACTCAGAGATTTTTATTCCTCTCCCCGTGACTCATCCGGTGCAGCCTCATGGCCCAGATTCAGAACAGCCTAACCTTTTTGGGCTCCTTCTGCCCAAAATCCCATTAAATAATTGCCCTTTGCAGTCAGCGGTGAAGAATTCAGGGGATTTTTCCCTTCCTTCCCCACCAAAGCAGGGGCCGGAGGGAGCGAGTGCTGCACCCCGGGACCACGTGCCTGTGACGATGCTCAGCACTGGCAGAGCCAGCAGAGCCCCGTGACCAGCTGCGAGCACAGGCACAGCCCAGAAGGGGATAAATGTGATGTTATCCATGGCACAGGGGACAGCTGGCTGCCAAGTGCTTCCCAGGAGGGGCAGGGCTGCAATTTTGGAGAGGTGGCAGTCATCTGCCAGTCACAAGAAGGTGACAAGAAGATTACAAGAAGCATCTGGAAAGAACCCAGATTAGCTCCTGGGATGGGCTAGAGTTTGCTGGGAAGGAATCCAGAAGCAAGACGATGGGGTTACATGAGAGGTTTCAAGGTAGGAAAACCACCCTACTGTCTCCTCTGCACTTTCTGCATCACTGGTGATGAAAGATTCCTCAGGGAACGAGGCCCCCAAAAGCATCCTGTGCACCCTCCCACCCTACTCACAATTTTTACAGGAAAAGGATCTGTAGCTGCAGAATAAGGGGGAAAACATTATTTTGCAGAGGATGTAGCCAGGGCAGCCCCATCCCACAGCCAGGATCCTCAGCACAAAGTGATCTGGGCTGGGCTGAACCAAAAAAGAGTTTCGTGGCCCCTTTGTGTTGGGATAATAATAGCAGCAGATGAATTCTACATTTCAAACAGGGGTAGGATATTAAACAGAGCCTCTGTAAAGAGATTAGGTAGAATAAGAAAAACAATAAATCCTTATGTTCTTGGACTTGAACTGATTGGCAGGGAAAGCCAGGGAGCGAGGCCTCCTTTCCCTCAGCACCACCACAGTGCCCTGCATAACCAAGTGCTTTGGGGTTCAGCAGCCTGCCCAAAGGATGAGGACTACAAAACACAGAGTAGAGAAAAGGCTGAGAGACCTTCATTCAGGTCCACTCCAAAATCACTACACTCCCAGGCTGCCACACACCTGTGAGGACTCTGCTTGTGCTACCCCACTCACACCAGAAAAACACTGTAAGGGCACTCAAGCTTGAGGTGCCAGGTGAGAAGCACCTCTTACCTCCTCTCGCCTCTCACATCAATGAAACAGGGTGAAAAAGTAGCAAAGAAGTTGTTTTCCCTTACAGAGCTGTATGGGGAGAAGTTACAAAAGCATGAACTCTTTTCCAGGCTCCTACAGGAATGATTTTAAGCCTGAAAACCAGAAATAAAGATTAGTAAAGAAGAATGAAGAGGTGGAACCTCTTACTTAGATTTTTTTTTTTTCTTTTTTTTGCTTAAGGCTATTTCTGTTCTGCATGCTCTGGAGGAAGGCACTGACTCGCTGCACAGTTTTCAACCTTTCCACAAACCCCCTCGAAGCTGAGGTTCTCACCTCCCAACCTAGTCTGGAGGCACCTCACATTCCTCTTGTCCACCTCACCTCTCAGTACCACTCTGCATGAGGCAGACATACAGTTTCAGCCAAAAGACTGAATACCAACAATTGAGATTCCATCTAAATACCCTCTTCTTTTAAAAATAGCTTTTAGATTAATGACTTAAGATGACTGAATTTACTATATGGAGGTCAACCTAAGCTTCATCGATGGATGCTGATATCCTGTGGGACAACAAGTAAGACAAAAAATACACTTTCATGTTTAAAATCACACCCTGTAAAGAGTATTTCTGCTGTGTGCAAAGGATCCAGAAAAACTAATTGGTGCAAAGGGACTCCCATATTCTGCAGTGGGAAATCTACCCTGACACAGATACATTATCTGTTAACAATGCCTCATTTTGCAATAAACCCCAGCTATAATACTGCATCATATCATGAGGAGATAAGCATAACTAATGCCAGGGTTGTTCATGCTTCCAGTTATCCTTGACAGTAATATAAAGAACACAACTACGAATAACATTTGCTAGAAAGAGCTCTTAAATGTACTTAAGAGTTTCTAAACCTTATTTCCTTATCCAGATTATTACATCCCTTATGTAAGCCATGGTGACACTGAAAATTAAGTCACCTGTCTAGAATAAAAGTCACCTCACCCTTACACAACCACGAGTCACCTACATCAAGGGGGGAAGGCAGCAGGAGGTACTGACAGAAAGACGAATGCTGACTCCAAAATGACAAACAAGAGCTGGGAGAAGACAGGCAGCAAGTGACAAAATGAGGAGAGAAGGTATTTACAGTTGTGAATCACACATTTCCCCAGACATCTTTCCATTAATGATGAATATCATAATTTCCCTAAATAATGCAAGGAAAATTAGTTTAAACATTTAAAGGCATCATCAATAATAAATGCGCCAGCTGCAGATGCTAACCTTGCTGTTCCTCCATCCTCAGGGACTGCTTTAGGGGAAAGTGTAAGATTGCTGTCACTTTTTAATTTTGGAAAGATGCTTCAATATCAGAGTCAGGAGAACGAAGGAAGTACCCGAGACTGAGGACTGGCAATCTGAACCCCTGCTCAGGGTAAAAGCTCTTTGCACCACGGCTGCTATTCCTGTGCGATAAAGCAGCAATCATAGTGCTGTTCTTGTTTGCTCAGGTGAAGTGCTTACAGCAGAGGTATGCACCGAGATAGCTGGGGGCAGATAAGAGGAGAGCCCGTCTCACCTGCCAGGAGAAGGTCCCACCAAGGACCTGCAAAGATAAGGAAGAGGCTGCTCTGGAGGCAGCACATCCATCACCTGCAGCACAGCAGGTGCGAGGGTGATGCCACATCTGAGTGTACCCAGCTGCTACACCAGCACCAGCATCAGCATCTGGATCAGAAGGGGAAGCAGAAAATGATGCATGGCCACCTTTCAGCACCAGACTGCTCAGGAATGAAGAGCAAAAGAATATTTAAGAGGTTTGAGCTCCATCGCTGCAATGCTGCTGGCAAAACCCACCGTGCACCCAGGAGCATCCTCTACAGCACAGGAAAATCTGGATAGATTTCCCAGCTCACCTTGACCTGGGTACCATCTCCTCTGAGCCATCTGCCACCTCATCAACACACAAGTCACACCTTCCCTGAGGTGTGGACTCCGCTGCTCTGCCATGACAAAATCATTATCCCAAGGGCTGCTGCTGCCATGGCAACCCCAGCCACTGAAAACAAAGGCAATGATTACGTTGTGCAGGACTGGTGGGAGGAACTGGGCCCATTTGGAGATGTCCTACTCACAGTATGAAAGAAGGGAAAGGAAAAGGGGTCAAAACCCAAAATCATGGGGACAACATGTTTCCAAAATGCACATTTCCCAGAAAAGCCTTTTGCCTGCAAATATAAGAGGGATGAAGGACGCAGGAGAATAAATCTGCATAAAACTGGCATAATTTTGACTTCCAAAGCCATATCATGACATCCTCAAAACGAAAGCAGAGTGACCACCAGCAGAGACAGAAACCCAACTGCCCAGAGCAATCACCAGCATGTGATTCAGTGTCTCACAGCAAGGAAACCCAGCCTGCTGCCTCTGCCAAATTTCTAACAGGGGCTGGGGCAGGGCAAAAGGTTTGTGCCACTAGACCATGATTTCTATTGTTTCAACTTTTCTCTCTTCCCTTGGATTCAGAATCTGTGCTATTTAAAGCAACTATGCTAAAAAAAATACCCAGAATGTAATGCCTGTTTGTGCTGCCCATAAAAATCTTTTCCACTGGAACAAAGATTTAAACCTCTGACTCAAAATGACTTTACAATGGGGGGATGATTATCAAGAGGACCAGAATATCCTCTTATTAGAAAAACGTTCACCAGGTTTCCTGAACTTTACATGGTGGTATTAACTCAGTGGCTTGTTTAGTTGGATGCAGGCAGTACCAGCTGCCTCTGACACAGAGGCAAAAAGCAGCTATGCATTTCATAATATAGAAAAAGCTTAAGGTAAGTGTGTGTGAATGTGTGCCATGTGTATTCATACATGCACATACATGCACGGACACACATGTCCTTCTGATTACTGTCAACAAAAGAGATAGAAAAACACAAAATCACAACAAACAAAGGATGGGAAGGATCAAAGGATGCACTCCACCTGCTTGCCTCAAGCAAAACAAACCTAACTAAGGCACTTTCAAAAAACTATTATTATTTGTCTATTACAGTAGCAAGCATCAAGGGGGAAGATTCAAGCTCTATTTGTAAAAGTCCACTGCAAACACTTAAGGCAGTCTGGAAGAGATTGATCTGGCTTCAGTTAGACTGACGTAAGAATACTCCCTATTCATTTTAGCCTAAACCTGTTTTTTTAGAGACTTGTTTCTATTGGTACAATATTTATTTGCAGATAAATTATGTTACAAAAAGGGAGGGTACATAGGCTGGGCAGCACCCAGGCAGAGGTCCATCCACAGATTGGTTGTCTGGGGATGCCTGTCCTGCCACCATCTTTAAGAAGCATCTCCCAAGCTCTGGGGTTTTTTTTGGGGGCTAGATCAGTTCCAACAGCCCCAGATCCTGGGCCTGCCTTTGGGGTGAGCTCTACCCCAAAGCCTTGCACCAGTGATGGCCAGTGGCAACTGTGTGTGCCCTGTGCCACCTCCCAACCTGCTCTGTGCCGGCAGCTCTGGCACAGCGGCTGCCCGGGAGAAACTCTGCCCTTGCTGACCAAGCACAGAGGGGAAAGCATGCGTAAAGTGCTCTGCTCGTTGTTACGCAGCAGGACTGATTAGATTTAAGGCAACAAGTCACCAGCTATGAGCCTACAACTTGCCTTTATACATGTCAGAGCAGAGTCCTGTAATAGAGACATCCTTCTCCATCCCACTGACCTGGATCTGAACCAGAACCCATGAAGGAGAAGTTCTGGAAGGGTTCCTAGGCTATTTTTTAGGTTCCAGAGCCAACAGATATTCAAAGTTTGGCCTCCTGGCAAGCTAAGAAATAATATCCAACAACTGCATCCAAATTTAAAAAAAAACAATTACCCCAGGGAGCTGAGCACAGTGTAAAAGTCTTATTTGCAAGTTTTCTGGCTGTTCTTTCATCACCAGAATTTACTGGAAAAATTCAAAAGCAGTCATCATTTTACAAACATGTTTTGCTCTGCACAGTTCCTACACCCAACTTTACAGGGAGAACGTCAACAGGAAGACAAGAGTCCACTGCCACCCCAGGAAGCTGCAGTGTGCACTCCTCTCACCTTGTCAAAACCCCACCTCTCAATTTATATACTCTGCAATAATTATTTTGCTAATCACAGGCTGCGCTGTGCTTCTCAACATGAATTATTATTATTAGAGCTGGCTCAGCTGCAAACGCGTCCACTTTCCAAACACACGGCGCTGGGCTGGAGAAGAGGGGTGGGGGGTTAATCCTTTACTGGATGTAGCTTAAGGCAGTGAATGGTATTCTGGCCTGTAATTTCTTTAAACAGGAAAAATAACATCTTTCAGTAGATTTTCCATTTTGAGTTAGCACAGAATCACCACAAAAAGAAAAAAAATACTGGGTAAGGCAACATAACACATACTATGGCCTTCTTTCAACTCATAGCTATATTTATCTCTGAACTGCAGCATACAAGCATATTTCACTTAGAAAAACTTTTAAGCTGCTTAAAAGAGACACTAAAGTAGCAAAGGCCACACACTTAGATACTGGAGGGGAAGAGAGGAAAGATTTATTTGTTCAGATGCTGTAAACTAGCTGGAATCTGCCACCTTCAACTCATCACCAAGCCATCTGATGAGTAGGCATGACTCAGGCACAAGCCCACATGAACTTGAAATGTTTTGGTAGAAAACTGCTCATATGGCCTGGCTACTTTTTAGCCATCTATTTCACTTTCACCCACAGTTTGTTTTGCTCTGTTCTGATTTGTTTTGAAGCACCTGCCTTTGACCAGGGCCATAGACAGGATGCTGGCTAAGAACAACGTGAGCATCTCTCCCAGTATTGCAAGTCTACCCCACACGAGCCCAAAAATTTAGGACCAGCAGCATTGCAAGCCTCACCACTGAATCTGGGAGGACTTGCACAGTGACAGCTCAGCATTAGGTAGAGCTGGCTTTAGAAACAAATTTTCTGAGCTGTCTAACAGGTTACCTCAGCCATGATATGCTCCTTATGCTTTCCAAGGCAAGGTCCTTGGCACCCCCCAAGTCAACCTGTGTCACTCAAGTGTCCCACCCTGAGGCTGCAGCTATTACAAAAATTCAGGTGCCACCGCTGTGTTCAGTGGACTGACAGCACCAAACCCATGTGGAAATAAAAAGCCCACTCCTGAGCCAAATTAAACCAAGGCACAAAAAAAATCTCATTTGGGCAAGCAAGGGAAACAGGATCGGGCTTGAGTGTCTTGAAAATAGCACATCACCCTGACAATTCTCACTAAATGATCCTTGGGTGCAAGAGGCATCAGCAGGATCAGGTTATAAGCATGGCCTGAAATAGCCCCTCATCCAAAGGGGCAGAGGAGTGGGGGTGAGAGGCACAGGACACTTGGACCACTTGTGAAAGTCTGAATTGCAGAGGGGAAAAAAAGGAAAAGAAAACGAAGCGTCATCCTGGATGAAACATGACACTGAGTGTTCACATTTCACGTAAGAAGCCTCACGTATTATCATCAGCCACATGAAGGGAACAGTCTGGAGTACGATTTCTGATTATTCACCTTGATGACATCCCTTGAAATCTTCTACTCGGGTTACATCTTTCCAAGAAACAAAAAAACTCTTTCCATCTTTTGGAAGGAAAGCCCCTCCACAGGTCTGCGTGCCTGAACCATGCTCAGCAGAGCTCACCCGACCTGACCCCCGGGGAGTGCTGGCTGGGCACGTTCAGGAATTGCCATGCACAGAAAATAACCAATGCCACAAACTGGGCTTAGAATCATCGGCTTTCCAGGATAGGAAATGCAGTGCTGAGTCCTGGGATTTTTTTGGGGGAAAAAAACCAAAACAGCTGTGCAAGCAAAGTCACCCAACCAATGCGCTTGCTGCAAGAGCTGAGAATAAATGCAGCTGAGAATAAAATGTCTGCTGTCAAGAGATATTGAGCATGTTCTGCAGATCATCAACATCAAAGCCTTTCCCACTTCAGATCTCTCTGTCTCTATAATCGAAAGCAGTTGAAATGCTGTTTTACTGTCTACAAGTCAACCCCTAAAAGAGGCAGTTTGGCAGCACTCACTGCTTGCACAGACTCGGAAGTGCTGCACAGGACATGTCCCCAGCATCTCCTGCTGTCGGTGCTGGCTGCTTGCTCTTCCTGGGCAGCATCTTCTTAGGGGGATGGGGATCGCTCAAATCGAGCCATCATCAATGCACAAACAAACCCACCACCTCAACTCTTCCCACAGCCAAAAGCTCTGCCCTCAGGGCACGGCAGCCCTTGCAGAACTATCACAAACCAGGGCCTCAACCCCCGCAGGGCAGAAAATGGGGTGAAAACAGGTGGGAAAAGCCCTGGGCTTGCAGCACAATAGAGAAGGCTACTAAAATTAGCAGCAGGAAGATAAGAGGTAACAGAAGGAATGCAGAGTCTGGGCTTCGAGTGCAGACTGAAACCACCAAGGAAGGAACATCACTGAGTCTGAGGTGCAGGGGATAACTGTGGCCATTAACCTCAATTTTATTGTTAACCATCAGATCTGAGAAATATCCACTCAGCCACAGCAGCTGCAATCCAGAGCAAGCAAGGGAAACCAAAACATCTAGGCTGAGAATCATTTAGAAAGAATGGAAATAAGAGCAGCTCCAACTCTCTTATTCCTTTTTTCCAAGAATTAAGGGCACAGCTGCCATCATTCTCAGGTCACCAAGCCCTGGGAGGTTAACAAGGTGCTTGGCAAACCTGCCCTGGTGAAAGGAGAAGCCAGGCAAAACAGAAATTATAAACCAACCTGGAGGAGAAATATGTGGACAAGAAGGTAAAGAATGAAAAGCCAGAACAGAAAAGAAAGCGGAAAGAAGGTAAGAAAAAAAAGGGAAATAGGCCTATGAAAAACACCATAGGCATAACACTCAAACACAAAGTGGAACAGAAACAAAGAAGCGGAGAGAAACTAGGAAGAAGAAGCAAAGTTGGAGATACACAGTCAATTATGCTTTCACACATATGTTTGTATACGTATAAAATACAAGAAATGTTATTTCTTACAAGTGCAAGTAGAAAAACTGTGCCATGCTTTATCTACATTGCCCTGGACAAAAGCAAATTCTTTCCTGTGAATGTGGTGAGACACTGGCACTTGCTGCCCAGAGAAGCTGCGGACTCCCCATTCCTGGAAGTGTTCAATGTCACCTAGGATGGGGCTTTGAGCAACCTGCTCTAGCAGAAGGGAGTTGGAACTATATGATCTTTAAGGTCTCTTCCAACACAAAGCATTTTACAATTTCTGTGATTCTGTATCTTCACCACCAGCCAGGTCAGCACTGACAGTTTTCACTGGCATGGAAATTATTTCTGTACACTTCTTGTACCAAGCTGGCTGCCCCTTTTACTGCTATTCAGAGCTGAAACAACAGAGCTATGTAAGATAATTCATTCTACAGCAGCGTGTTTATGGTCATCGTGTGCATAAACAGCCACAGATGCCCAGGAGGAATATCAGCACTGTTAGTTATTGGCATTACATACAGCACCACCAAGAGCTTGAGATACCAAACGTGTCTGTGCTGGATGTTATATAAAAATAGAACAGAAAGGTCAAACCCTGTCCCAGAGACCCAATGACCTAGGGTAAAACCAAGATATAGATAGAAAGCAGAAGCAAATAAGGCAGGCTGACCAGAATGGAGCCATGCCAAAGGAGACACTGTCAACTCACCATACATGGCAATCCTGGATGGGCACATCTAAGAATCCTGCTTTAGACAGGAAGCTGGGAAGGGGTCAACCACAACACAGCACGAGCAAAGACCCAGCCATTCCCTGTTCTCTGAACTCCTGCTTAAACCACTAATGGATATGGTGTAAAGATTCCCCCCATTACTGAAAAAACCAGCAGTAAGCAGTAGCCCACATCAGAACCACCACATCCATCAAACCACACAGAAACAACCCCTAACTAAAGTGCCCACAATGTCCACCATGATCTTGACTTCGAGATTCCTCTTCTAACTGCTGGTTTGTTTAAATATCACATTTTGAGACATAAAAAACAGATGGGGACCAAGAGTCCTACATTAATTAACTTGGAATCTGTGAGACCATCCCAGGTGATAAATGAGGCAACATGGTTTTAAAAAAATAATTTAATATTTAACACATCTGCTAGATAACAGAGACTGTTTAAATGCAACAAAGTGCTACAAACCAGTCTTGTGACTGCAGGAAATTTCTGATAATTAACCCTAGTTTGAAATGGGTGAAGAAAGGGAAGGCAGAGCTAAGGATGTCTGAGCCTGTACCTTAATCTTGCAATTTCTTAATTTTTTTTTATATTCCTAAAAGGCTCAAATCACTGCAAGTAACTGGTACTGCAGTCAAATGTATTTTTTTCAATGCTGTTTAAGCACTGCTGATCACTATATTATCTTTTGGGTACTGTATTAGCTGATGAACTAACATCTGATACGTGTTCTTTCTCTTTCCTCTAACCCAGCAGTGGAGGGTCTTGTTCTGCTTGTGTGCTCCTTAACTGTCTTTAAACATCATACAAAACATTGCTATATATTTAGGAAAAGGACCTTCAGTTGAACACAACTCGGAGCAGAATATTATGAGGTTTATGGTGATCCTTATCACTTGGGGTTGCACAATTTATGCAAAACTGGACCCTCAGAGAGCAGAGCTTCATTTCCTGGCAGAAAGTTCCTATGGCCTTTGGCACAAAGGTTTAAGCAGTCTTCCTGCTACCTGAGGCAATTCAGGGAGCACACTAACAAGAGAACAAAAGACCTCAAAACTTTATCTGTATTTCACACAGAAACCAGCAAAGAAAGACACAGAGCAGAGATGCGCTGCAGCTTTCTGGATGGGCTGATGCTCCCTTCACTCACAGGCTCCCTACACAAGTATCTCACTGCTGTTATCAAGCCAAGACACAGCCAATGTCGAACACAAGACCAGGACTCTTCCCACGAAGAGGTGCTGGACCTGCTAAACAGCCAGAGATGACAGAAACACCAAAAGAAGGAAGTTTATCACCAGGAGAAAGTCAAGAGCACTCCTAACTCTCCCACTCAACTGACCACTTGTGGACAGCACAGCAGCAGCAGGCTCTTCACCCCCTTCCTCATGCTCCTGGGCACTCTGGAGCTCAGAGAGCTGTTCCTCATCACTGAGCCAACAGCATTCAGGAACTTGGCTCCCTGGCAGCAGCTGGGTACAAAAAGTTTAAGCAGATCATCTTCACGCTGTGGCCACCTGGGCCTGGGCTGCCCAGCCAGGTCACCTCCTGCACGGCAGTGTGCTGCTCCAAGTGCCAAGACTGGTGGGAGGAGGCAATCTCATCGTTTTTCCTGTGGTACCAGCCATTTCAAAGAACTCACAAGTGACTTCAAGCTCCTTCTTCTGGTGCCACTGTGCCCTGCCACTGAAGAAGGAGGTCAGCAGCCTCTGTGCAGACCTGCTCTGCTGGCCAAGCCTCCCGTGAAACTGCAGCCACAGGAGTTCAACCTTAACGCCTGGCAGCTTCTAACGGGCATCGGAATCCCTGAATATCTTCAAATAAAATATTAATGTTATAAGCAGCATTTCATGGGTCTACAGGCTTTGTCACACCTCAGGGCAGCCTTAAAGAGGTTTAGCCCTGATTTTCAAGAGAGCATGGATCGCACATGTCAGCCCATCCCTGATGGTATCTCGTACCTTCACAACCCTGAGCTGTCTTCTGCTGCCACAGTGGAGACAACATTTTTACCTGCTCAGCATCCAGATATTCCAAGCAGAACAAGATATAGGTATTTATCACTATGAACATTAGCACTCCTAATATTGTTACAAGAAGGTGAAATGCATTAGCAAGAACAACTGTAAGCTCTCCCAATCTCAGTGGATCAGGACAAGTGACTGAAGGTTGTTGGATCCCTGCCCTACATTACCCTACCATACTGCTGTGATCCATGAGGTGGTGTTAATTAACAGAGAGATATACAGAATTTAAATCTTATTTATTGTAATTTGTCTCACAAAAGTGCCCAAGAAAAATACTCACTAAAAGTTATTAAAAATATCCTGCAAAGTAAGTTATCTGCTAAAATCTCTCAGGTCATCAAGATTTATAAGGAAGGCAGGGAGGGTAGGTACCAACAGAGGGGTACAGGCTGAACCCCCAGGAAATATAATGCTGTGCCTTATGCTAATGGCAACATCTTGAGCTCTGAACAGGCTACAACCTGTCTCAAAGATAGTTATACCCAAACTACCAACTAGTAACCTGTAGACTGTACTTGATACACTTATCCTTAAAATTAAAGCTATAAAATCACTGCAAACTTCCCTTTCCTTTTCCTCCTCCATATGAAGAATGGCCATTGACCATGCTATGAAAGATGAAAAGCCAGTACTCACTCTTACCCGTAACAGTAAAACAGGAGCTAGGGAAGGTCTTATTTCCAGACTTCAGCATCTGCACTTGAAACATAGAGCTGCTTGCAGAGAAGTTTTCAAAAGCTTATTTTCTGTCTGGTTGTGTTAGTTGCAGCCACCAGACCCACCCTTAAAGAGCAACCTACACAAGTCATCACTACCATTTCTGACCATGTCAAGCACAGGAGCACAAACATTTCTACGAGGCTCTGAGGGTCCACCTGACACTAGAGCTCTGCTATTCTATGCTGTGAACAACCGTATGAAACAGTGGCTGCCCCGACACATTTGAAGATGAAAGAGTCAAGCAGAAGAGTAGAAGCTGGGGGGAGAAAAATGCCTTGTTGAGACACCAAACCCTCCCCATGGCCAATCACTGGGAACCCCATCATCTTTTCAAGGTGCTTGTAACAAGCAGAATTGGTGGGTCTTCATGCTAACAACCCAAGATAAGGGAAACTTTTCAAGACAAATTTCCCCTCTGAACCTGTTTATCTTAATCACATTTATTTACTCTTCTTGTGTATTCAGGAAAGCTGGGCCTCCTCCCATCTTTTTCCACAAATGGAGACCTGAAGCTCAGCTTTTCAGTTTTGCCTCAGTTACCACAAAAACAGAGACGTGCTCATGGGAAGAACCCTCTGGGGTCTCCAGTCCAACCCTCCCAGCTCATAAACAAGGCTGATTATTTTCCTCTGTAACACCAAACACATGTACATTTTTGTTAGTATTTTTATATAATCTAACAGCAGCCTTTTTAACAGTTAAGAAATGTGTAAAGCTTTGCTCACCCCAAAAGCTAACTAAGAAGAACCAGAACCAGATGTGACATACCTGTAAATCCAAGGATCCAGCAATTCAAACTGCAAACATCATCTTCTAAAACCCCTGAGTAGAATCCCACTTGCCTGTGCCACCACATGAAGCTCTTGGCCTTTGCTCCCTCCCGGAGAACTTCTGGGAAAATGTATTTCAGACTTTCCTATTCTTATGAAGGAGGACCAAAACTAAACAATCCAGTATTATTATCTAAATAGGGCTGGAAACATTGCTAAGTATTTCCAAAAGGATGTATGGTAGCTTTTTGCTCTGTGTGTTAAATTACAGGCCACTGCACTGATAGCTGTGACTACCTATTTACAACCCCAGCTGAAGCATAAAGGGGTTTTGGTGCATCACATCTAGAGATTGCTATAGCACAGCTATGTGACTGTACAATCAACATTATGTTTACAACACAGCTTATAAAATAATAAAGATGGTTACACTGATGAGGATAATAATAGTACCAAACATCAATATTAGCAAAGAGGGACCCATGCTTTATCCAGTCAGGGAGATGTCAAGTGTTCAAGCACAGTCTGGGCTTTGATGATTGCTCCACATCCCACAGGCTCAGCCAGGAACCCCTAGGACTGCTGTTTCCACCACATAAACCAGCACACACACCACCACACGAACGCCAGCGCTGCACCACTGGCAGGGACAGCAATACCTGATCTGACACTAAGCTGCAAGGACACAGCACCTCGCTGAGAGACGTCTAGGAAAGTCACTTCTCCTAAACCTACAGAGGCTGTAAGAGCCTCCAGCCTCCTGCACCACATCTTCCCTGCACAGCCAGCATGCCCCTTCCAATTGTGCATTCAGGGCTCACCCCCATTCTGGGCAGGGAACTGCGCAAGGCAATGCAATGCATTTTATTTTGGCTGGGATTTTGCTCAGCCAACATTTTCAAGATGAGATGGTTACAGTATGACCAAATCTAGGCCTCAAAATACAAAGTGCTAATCAAGAGTTGGAGATCGCTGCTTTCTTTAAAAGATAATACCCCTAAATGAGATTTTTCTTCTCCTTTTTAAGTTGAAGCCAATAACTCCCCAACACCAGCTGAGATCTATACAGGACCTCACAGGACGCCACTCCTGCAGTACTGGTGAAAAGGTCTAAAGTTTTAGTTCTCCTGATAGGGAGAAAAAAAGGGAGGCAAGCGACCTCTTAAATCCAGCTGTTGGAAATTTGGGAAAGGTACAAAATTACCAGAGACAAAAGGCATGCAGCATATAAGCAGGCAGCAGACAACCTCTCCCATGCCTATTTGGGAATGACTTTGAACCTGTAGGATTTGCCACCTTACAAAAATCCCCTGAAGCAGGAGAACTTACAGTGGTACTAATATGATGGCTTCTACCAATTCCAAGCAAGGAATCGAGATGCTGCATCCACACCGAAGGTGTTACTGGGCTGACATACCCCTTAACCAGCTCCATTCCAGCAGTAAAGCGAAAGCACAGATGAGACAGATGATCAGCAGGTACTCATGGAAGCCAGGCAGCACAGAACAGCTGTTCAGAGAAAGCCAGGGAGAAGGAGACTGGACCATCCAGATGGAGGAAGGGAAGATGATGGTGAGTGATTAAGAAACCTAAGTTTTCCAACTTAAAATCCGTGCACTCGACCACTTCAAAGTCTGGGAGCTCCCAGCACAACCCACATTGTGCTAAGTGTCTCTTCAAGCTGCTTAAAAAACTACATGATGGGATGTGGTCTTGCCACTCAGCTCTGTTCTGCACTGGCCTCTGAGGAAGCAGCCTACAGCTCTGGGTACTGCTCTTGCAGTAAGGACCTCCTCTCCCCAAAACAAGAGAGCCTTTTGGGGCTTTCTTTAGGCTTCTCTGCCATTCATCCTCTAGAAGAGAAGCTGGGTCCTGTGTCTGGAAAAGCCCCTAGCTTATAGATGACAATCCCAATGATGTAAACCTCTCCCCTCAAAATCGTGCAGCTCTTGGCCAGGTAACATGATTTGGCACTGGGTATTCCTGACTGAGACAAGCAAAAGAGGTAACAAAAGTCTGATTTCTAAAATATGTCATAGCAAAGACACTCTACTGTGCAATGACACTCTTCCATGCAAATACACAGTCGTTCCAGGGCTTTGGGCTTCTCTTCCTTGTCTGAGTGCTCCACGCATCGCAGCTCAGCTCAGCCCACTCCCCAGCAGCACAGGTGGGCTCTCAATGGCTGGACAACCCAACTTCACAGTGTGGGGGGCATGGTCAAACCTCCCCTTTCTTGTCAAGGAACTTTGTAACGAGCTGATTTGCAGGAACCTACCCAGTAATTTTTATACAAAGATTCTTCTACTGCTTCTTCCAACTCAGGTTTTCAAGCGGAAATGACTGAGAGAACCGGCCCCTTCTCTTGGCAATTTGTTTCAGCCGCTAATCACTCTTGCCCTTAATTTCTAATTTGCCATAATTTCTGATTTGAATTATTTACCAGGCACTGGTTCTAGCTCTGCCTGTCACTGATGCATTCGACAGCCCCTTCCTGCACGATGCACTATACCAGCAGTAATTCATGGATCGTTTTTCCTTCGAGTTGATGGGAGATCTAATTGTAGTATCTGCTGACAAATATAAGATACCAACAGCAGTGAAGACGTGACAGCACAGGCATCAGAAGGGGTGGGACAAACCTGTCAGGAAAACCTGGGAGATACTCAAGCAGTATACCCCCAGTACTTGGGGTATCCTACCCCAATTTGTAGGATAGAGCTCCATATTGCTACTCACATCCATACCGTGAATTCACATAATGAATTATACCATCCAAGCACGCATTAAAAGGCATTCACATCATACACATCTGGATGTTTTAGATCATACACATCCAGACCACTCCAAATGCCTGGCCGGTCCCAGTGCTTGAGTCACTGCAGGCTGCTGTGTTCAGCTGAGGGGAGCTGATGTTCCAGGTAACCATCTCAGTGCTTTTCATCTGCCACCCTTGGAGTGACTGGGAAAAAACACCACCGGCAAGCCCCGTTCTGGACAATCTCTGGCACTTGCCAGAGAGAGAGAGAACTGAGAACACTCCTTTATTGCAACACTGGTAGCTCAAAAAAAATGGTGTCCTCCACTGAACTGTACCCACAAGGTGAGCGAATGGCAGGCACTGCACCCCCAGGTGTAAGAATGCCATATGCAGGCATACATCATCAGTACTGCCTGCCAGGACACTGAGCACTTTGCTACATAAGAAGATGGACAATCTCAGGAGCAGATGCAGCTGTGATGAGGGAAAACGTGCCCCATACGCAGTGATAATGAGTCCAAGAGACAGATGAAATTTTTATTCCCTCTTCACTCTTCATAAATCTCACCAGGATCTATGCAGGTGTTCAGTACTAAAGCTACCAGCCAGCAAGGAGACAGAAAACAACATGCTGTACTTCAAAATAAGATCAGTATCATCTTGTTGCAAAAAGGCAAAAGCTTCCTGACCAGGTATGCATTTCCCTCTGCTAGCTCAGTTTGCAGCTCTGCACCCCTCCCGGCTCACAAAGCAGAACATCACACCACACCGCCAGCCCCCTGGCCAGCAGAGAGGGGTCAGGGTGACATGCCCACCATCCCAGCATCTCCATCCCAGCAGTGATGCACTGAGAGCAGCACAGAGGCTCCACTGAGGCTCTGACAGACCCATTTGCACTGCTGAACTGCTTGGCACACAGCTGCAGTGCACTGCACCACGAGTTCCTGATACCAGACTTCGCTAAATTCATCTGCTGGGAGCAAAAGACAAACCCCTAGGCATCCTGCAAGAAACACCTCCCATGTCACAAAAACCAGCATACTCCTGTGGCTTGCCAGCACTATCCTCTGCACAGACCAATGGGGAAAAACATTATTATTTTTTAAGCTGTCACACTCGAAAGTACAACCTTGCAATTCCGAGTAGAGCTGCACCAGCATAATTACTGAAAAAGCCTATAGAAAGAGGACTGTAGAAAAAGTGATACTGTAATAATGCACTGAACACATTCAGCTGAACGGCGCTAAACAAACACAAGACCCATCAATACCCTGAAAGCACACTTTTCTTAGAGATACACTTTTCTTACTCCTAGCCTTGCTCCTCATCGGCTTCCCCTGACAGCAATTCCTCATTAAAAAAAAGTGAAAGAAATACATACAGCCAGGAAGCATAAGCTGCTTTTGTAAAGTATTCTGATTAAAAATAGGAAGATATGGTTCAAATCTTGCAAAGAATTAAGCATAAGCTCCAATTTTAGAAGATAAAAGTCCCTAATGAAACAAACAACTGGGCTTTGGCTGTGCAGAGGCACAGAGAGGAGAGCACACCGTAACACAGAGCCACAGAACTGTGCTGCCGTCAGGACACACAACTCACCATCACCTCTGAAATCCGACCGCTCTAGCCAAAGTTATATTCCAAGCGAGCACTTTCACCCAGGAAGCCAATGTTCCAATTTACAAACTAATTGGAAAGCGTGATTCCTTTCTGCAACAGATGGGCCCTTCGATGGCGGCAGGCCTGAGCCCTTCCTTATTTTCGCGACTGCAGACGGCTCTGACGTGGGCTGGACATCAGCGTGCAGATGCAAACGATGCCAAATCCTGCACGCCGGGCAGAGGCAACGAGCTGGCACTGCTCCTGCTGTCCCTGTGCAGGATGACCGGAGCAGCCCCTCTCCCAGGGATGCCAGACACGCACGTTCTACTCCAAACAAGTATAGAGCCGTTCCCACCGGCTGACAAACTGCACCTGTATCACTAATTACCTTAATATAACTTAAAATGCACAGAGGCACAGTCAGATCAATCAGAATTATAACATCCCTAAGCTAGCTGTAAGCCGTACTCCTGACTTAATGCTACGAGAGACAGAAGAGAGAGGGGGAAAGAATAAAGTTAGAGGTGCATTCCTAAACTGATGCATGGTGAATATAAAATGACTTGAACCTCCCTGGGCTGTGAGCTGGCATTTATCAGAGATATGCAGCTCCCAGCACAGCAGAGCATCTTACTGCCGCACGTGCTTGGAAAACACACATATTTGTTAAATAATTTTAAAAGTCACAATCGAAAGGAAACTGGATGTTTATGACACGACTGAGTATCAGACTGTATGTTTATTTGTGATGTCCACACTTCAGAGCTACATTTTAATATCCTCCTAACTTGCAACAACGTATGTAAGTACTCTTAAAATAATACACACTAGTGGACTGCAGTTGGTGCAACCCGGCATTAGTGAGATTGCATTTCTGCTCTTGTGAAGAAATAAACACTCCCATTTCATACAGCTGTAACCATATTGTATTCTTTGTATTTAGCAATGGCTAACATATTCTAATACACCCTCAGAAAAGCTCTTTTGTTCTAAATCAGTGACTTAAATAACGCAAATTTTTTAACATAATGGTAAAGAGGAACTAGTGCAGGGCTCATGGCTTGCTGTGTCTGACCAGATACGTGGCCAGGACAACATGTCTAAACTTGTCAACAAGGATGGGATTAAAAAGATCTCACTGAAGGCCTGCAGCATCTCTCAGATTCAGTTCTCAGTTCTGCTGGGATTTCTCTGCATGGTATTTTAAGATGCAGCAACCAACAGTTTAACAGACTGAGATCCAAGCCCTAAAGCACCCTCTCAACGGAAATACTTCAGTATTATTCAGATATAAAAATAAATTGAGGCCTATCAAAGTACTCAAAAACCCTAAACAACTTTTTAAGGAAAAGACGGCCTAAAAAATCGTCTGTAAAACCGCTCCGTGGAACATCCAAAGAATCTTCCCAGTCTTTTCCTCAGGCCCTACTGATACCCAGCTTAGGACCAGGCTGACCACACTAACAGTGTCCGAGCGCTGCGGGTTAAAGCTGAATTGACCCCGCACGCCCAGGCAGCAGCAGCAGAGAGGGCAGCGCAGGCAGGGCGGGCAGCAGGCCGGCTCCGCGCCCCGGCCTGCGCGCTGCGCGCATTTTCCGCGCAGTTGCAGAGGGCTCGTCCAGCCCCGCACCGCGGGGACCCCCCCGTCACCTCCCTGCCCCGGGGGTCTCCCCACACCGCGGGACGCCAGGGTGGGCACCCATTTCTTCCTGCCCCGGTCCCTCCCCGGGTCCGGCAGCCTGGGGTGGGGGGGAGCGGCGGGGGATGGGCGCATCGCTGCGGGTCACTCCGAGCCGACCCCATCGCGGCCGTGTTTGCCGTCGGACGGTGCCCCGGCCCCGTCTTCTCCCCATCCGCACGGGTCTCGCCGAGCAGTTGTTATTTTTAGGCCACGGGCGACCCAGCGCTTTAACAAAGATAAATAAATAACACGAAAGGCACCCTCCCCTCCCCCCATCCGCGCTAGCCCCGCGCCCGGGCTCCGAACTGCGCCGCGACCCGCACGCCCCGCCGGGGACTCGGATAACAACGCGGGGGGCTTGGGGAAAGTAAAGGCAAAAGCAGAATAAACAAATAAATACCCCCCATTCCCGNACCACATCCCACCACATCCCACCGCCCCGTATCTTATCGCATCCCACTGCCCGCCCCGCGCTCCTGCCCCGCATCCCACCACCGGCACTGCTCCGCATCCCACCGCCGGCACCGCTCCGCATTGCACCGCCGGCACCACACAGAACCGCACCGCCGGCACCGCACCGCATCGCACGGCATCGCTCCGCACCACAGGCACCGCACCGCACAGCACCGCACGGCCAGTATCTCGGCGTACACTGAAAATAATAAAGTAAAAGACCACATTTTTTCCGGCGGCACTCCGCGGGTGCGGGGGAAGCCGCGGCGGAGGCGCGCAGCGTGCACGGGGAGGTTGCGGGACCCCGACCTGCTCTTACGGACAGGAAGGTGCCACGGAAGAGGGGAATCAGCTTCAACATAAGCGGATGGGCAGCACGGGAGCCTGCACGGCCCGTCCTCCGCGGTTGTTCACCCCAACAGAAGCCTTCGACCTCGTTTCTCCCAAACACTGCGAGTTTGCTTCTTATAGAATTTTTTTTTCCTTTAAATACCATTCTCCCAAGCGCTGACATACCATGGCTGTCTCCAAATTATCTTAAGAGAGAAGGACACAAGCATCCCACACACAAATATAGAAAGTAGCTTTGCAGCCGTCCAAGAACACGAAGAGAGAACACTGAGAATACAGAACAGGCAACAGACTGTTGACACAGGAAAAGAGCAAATCTCCAGTATACAGACAGATCAAGCTTTACTTCCATTTTTTGTTACTTTTTTTTTAAACAAACTAAGAAAAAAATGAAATGTATCCCCTTGATTCCAGGCTGGACCCAAAATGAAGCAGAAGCCTCGAAGCCATGTGAGATTTTTCTCCATACTGCTATTGCTCTCTCCAGCAGGGAACCTGGAATCCTGCTGTGCTGGCACCTTTGCAGTGAGGTGGGAGCTGCAGTGTCAATTCTGCAGTGTGTACAACCTGAGAGGGTGCTGGCATCTGCATGGTTTGTGGTGCCCTGCCTGGGAGCTGCCACTGTCACACCAGGCTAATCAGCCTCTGCACAGAGCCTGTCTCTACCCAGCGTAGTGACATCTTCATGTGGATAACACATGCTGCTCCACTTAATTAGAAAATATGTTCCAACTCCCCTACAATGCTTTGACTATTTCGAGAAAGAGCTGATCTGCAAAAACTACCCAGTCATTACAGGAGAAACAAATGCTTGTGCAAAAGGCACGAAATTATGATATAAATCCAAGCAGCAACTCTGTGGTCCTGCAATTTAACAAGATACAACATTGGGTTGAAAAAAGAGGCATTGCATGCTCATGGTAAGAGAGGTGGGAGCCCTCCTGAGCAGGTAGATTAAAGGTTTTTGTGCTGTCCCTTTCAGCAAACTGCTGCAGTGGAAGAGAGGTGGAGGAGATCACTTTGGGCCATACTCCCACAACTGGCTGGAGACCAAGTCCTAAATAAATGACTTCCCGAGGTCAGTGAACTCAGGAGAAAGATCAAAATCTAAGGTTACTCATGAGACCAAAGGTTCATTTTATCAGCTGAAAAGGGCCCAGTGCTGGAGCACCCTGACACATTTTATTCTGGAGCACACTGACACAATTTTTTCTGGAGCAGTCTGACACACTTTTTTCTCCAAGCCCATTCCCATTCCAGAGTTTGGGAGAAGCAGTGGCATAAAGCTATTACTCTGCTTTCACATGGGTATTGCCCTTAAATGGGGCCCTGATGGCTCCTTCACAGCTCCTGACTGCCAGAGCAGAAGAGAAATATGTATCAAATAGCCCTGAAAACTGAGTTTTCATTCCTTTCTCCCTAGGACTCCCTTCCTTCCTCGGCAAAACACATAGAGAATCTGCTGTTAAAACATCAGATCAAATTAATAGAGGTTTTCCTGACGCCACAGACTTGCCCAGATATTACCAGCACCAGCAGCATGGCTGTGAACACAGCGCTGTGTGCCATGACAAGAGATAGGTATTTTCATGTTCGATTCCCAGCATGACAAAGTCAGGAAAATATCATGAAGAGGAATAAAAATGTTTGCCTGCCAGTTTACACACAGAGAAGCCAGACCACAATCACAAAGGTTATCCAGATGTGGCTCCAAGAGGGACCTCTGCAACCTGTGGCACAAGGACATGCTTCTCCCCTCCACTGCAAGGCAGTCCTGGGGTTTGGAAGTCAGACCCCACATCTCATAAAAATTCACAGACCACCCATTATATTTTTCTAGGGAGGCTGGCAGGGCAGTGGCAGCTGACCACCAAGGATATCCCCCTGTGATGGCACAGTTGGAGCCTCAGCAACCAGGGGGAGACCCTCTGTTTTCATCACACCAAGGTTCTCTCATTGCAGGAAACATAAAAAGGCATGTATAATATGCCTTGTGTTCTTATCACTCAGCCCGGCAGCCTATCTACTGTTTGTACTCTAAAAATCATCTCGTAATATGATCTGAATAGTCTCATATCAATAAAGCACTCGAGTGTAATCATCCTTACGACAGCTTAGTGCACTTACACAAGGCAATTGCATTGCTCTAAGTTCACCTCTGCAAATTAAGCAGAGCAAAGTCAAGGCCAACTGATGCAGCACGCTCTTTCGAGGCCAGACGAAGATCTGAGGCAAAGATCAGGGGTCAGGCTGCAACGAGGCTGTGGCAGCTGAAGCATTCTACCCTCCAGCACTCTGCTTTTGCTTCCCTGCCTATGACCCCACAAGCTTTGCCGGCAGCAGGGATCACATGAGTGCTTCTTAATCCGTGCCAGTGGAGCCAAGGAGAGGAGTGATGTGTTCTTTGAGGTTACTAGAGCACAGAGGTGACAGCTTCCAGGTGGTCACCACAGGCAGCTGGAAAGTGAAGTGTCATCAGCCAGGGCAGGTAGGTGCAGCAGAGGCTGGAGCAAACCACCACACATTCCCTGCAAATATGGGCCATGGAGAGGCACAGCAGAAAAAACAGCTGAGTGTGTAATCATAGCAGTAATTATACCTTCCCTCATCCAGGGATTAAGCATGTTCCAGGTTAATTCCAGAACTCTCCAAAAAACCCTCCGTCATCTCAGACACACAGGAGGAAGGGTTAGGTCATTGCATCTGCTCCTCTCCTTATAGAAACCAACATTTCACATCAGCCTGCCCATAAAGACATTAAGTTGAACATCAGTGTCTTGTCCTCGCTTCACCTTCTTGGATATTATCTTGGAACTCTTCTTCTCTGAAGATTAGAAACCACCTAATTGTCATCCTGAATGTATTTACAGCCAGTTACACCCGTTTGTTCTGCAGCAGGTGTTACAATTTGATACAACCAGCTCTTGTCCTAACTCTTATACATACTCCCTGCTGTATTTACCAATATCAAGTTAGTTCTGTGATAAAACAATGGGAAAATGCAATGGCACTCATCATAATTAATTTCTTTTCCCAGTCTTTTAATTTAAGTACTCATATTAATTTAAAGAAAAGGCATTCCTGTACCCGAACAGTGATCCATTTCTAGGTGATGGTGACTCACCTGTGATTTTGGTGGGGATAAAGCTCTAAGAGCAGGAGGCAATAACAGCAAAAATAAAGACTGGAGACTTTATGAAGTTTCTGGAAAGACTTTCACTGCCTTCTGCATGCTCTCAGTGTTCAATGTGAGATGAAGAACAGATTCTGGGTAGTTTAGATGTGACTCCAGAGCAGAGAAAGAGGATATTCAGGGTTGGCATGAAGCACAGAAATGACAGACTTGTCACTGATGGCCCAGCTACCAGCTACAGAAGCATGTGACTCAGATGCTCCATATATTCCCCAAGTTTGTGGCATAAGAAATAATTGAAAAAAGAAAGAAATATGACTTTTCAAATAGATGCTTTTCTGCATGTGCAGCAAGACTTAACTAGTAGAACAGAGACTTACAAAAACTCCATTAGAGATTATGAAGAGCACTTAAAATTACTATCTTGAATGTGATTTAAGAAAGAAGAAAGCACTGGAATAAAGTGAAACCAAATGTCTGCATTACTAAAGTTGGAAAGTTGATCCAGAGATGAGCATGCTTGAGTTTGGGGGAGGGCTATCGAAACTGTGAGCCAGAGGTTTGACAACATTAGTGAAAAAAATTCTGTAAACAAGAGAGAATTCAAGAGAGAGGGAGGCAGCACCATTCAGGTCCCAGCCAGATTTCCCAGGAAGCC
This sequence comes from Aleadryas rufinucha, assembly GCA_013397815.1. Lineage (NCBI taxonomy): Eukaryota > Metazoa > Chordata > Aves > Passeriformes > Aleadryas > Aleadryas rufinucha. Next base: position 16,984 of record VZTH01014991.1, on the reverse strand, counting down.
CTGAGAAAGAGACTGACTAAATCCTTGGGGAGAAGGAGTTTGTTTTTACTGAAGGGTGAAAGATCACAAGAGAAGTTGCATGCCTGGGAGAGGAAGTGGAAAGTGGTGCTGTCAGCAGAGATAGAAAACCATGGATGTGAAGATACCCTTGGATGAGAGATAAGGGCCATAGGTCTGGTCACAGGAGAGCCCTGTGCCCACAGGAGAACTGTGTATCTCAACAGCAGCAGAAGATGCACAGAGCAGGTAAAATGCCACCAGTCTCCAGAGGAGAGCCTGGTGTCTGCTCCCTTATTTATGAAGCACTCAGCTCCTGGGAAAACAGCAGGATATCTGCTTTCCTCACACAAAGATCCTGTTGCTAAATCTCGAAGAGGAAACTGTTTAACTTGTCGGTTATTCTTTGGCACCTGTGATTGTGTTAGACATTATAAACAGGTTGGACCAGCCAAGCTGGCAGACACCACTGCGGTATCCCCAGGGTCCTTCCCTTTCTGTTTACTTTTCTTTTTTAGCCTTTACACTAATCTCTTCATCTATAACAAATATACAACATTCATGTGAACAGTTTTCAAGGGAGAGTGACACTGGCAGCCCATGGACTGTCATGACAGGCCTGTTGACACAGCCAAGCCACAACCTGAGCTTTGGGCAATGCACAGTGCTCCTCCAGCAACAGCAGGGAAGTGGGGGATGGTGTGTGAAACCTGTGCTGGACCTGGTGTTCATCTCCTTCCAAGACCAGTTGCTATTTATGCACTTGTGTAAAGTTCAACTTTCCCAAAGCACTTGTTTATGGATGTGCTCCACACTGCCTGCATTGGCACAGCCATGGGGCAGGCATGGGGGCTGGGTCCTCTGGGGGCTTGGACAGGCTGCTTTGTGGCTGCAGGTATGGGATCTTCCTCACAGGCAGCTGGGAGACTTGTGCTGTCATTAGCACCTCTGATGACTGTGGCACCACTGCCCATATCTCATGTAATGACCCGGCACCACCCTAAGAAGTGGGAGATCTGGTCCAACACCCTCCTTTGCATCTCTCTGCTGCCTGGAGAGTGGCTGCACCCTGAGCCTTTAGCCTGTGCTGGCCCCTTTCTTCCCATCTCCTATGTCAGAGATAAAGATGTGCACCACAGCAGGACACTGTTCCGGGATTTTAAGTCCATTTCATAGTCATGATGCTACTGTGCTACAAGGCACAGGATATAAATATAGGCAAACAGGTTAACAGCCACTAAAGAAACTCCATCAGCACTGGAGAAAAGACCTAAGAGAGGCAGAACTATCTGGTGTGGGCATCTGTCATAAGCTGCTCACCAGTTTAGTCCTGGTGAATGTCCCGTTTAAGCCCTGACCTCATGATGGACACCTGTGTAGCTGGTATCCTTGCTGTACCAAAAAGAGATTTAAGCAACTGCAGAGCAGCCACAGTACTCACAAAGGTAGATAAGCACCAGACTGTGCCCCTGCCATGTCTCAAATTATGATAATTAATGTTGTGCTGTGCCATGGAAGTGAAGAAATGCAAGCAGCTTAGAAGTAGAGGTGATCAATGAAGTCTTATAATGCCCTTAAGATGCATATATATTCTATATCCAAGTTCACAGATATGTAAACTGAGGTGCAAATATGTAAAATATCTTGCCTATGGCCATACAGAGAGTGCACATTGAGTACTGACTGGGAGGTGTAACTGGGAGGCACTGGAGTTCTGACTCCCAGTGTCTTGTTCTCAGCGTTGGGTGACAGATGGCATTGGTTAAGTGAGTGGGATAAGCACGGCTGACATCTTCACAGAATCACAATTCACAACTTTTAATTTGCTGTTAAACAAAATCAAAATGAAATTACGCATAGAAAGGAGCTAGAGAGCCTTAAAAAATGCATCCATGTTCTTCCCCATCAAATCTAATTAGATTTGCCAAAATCAGTGTGCATTGATCTGTGATTCAAACAATATGCTGATAACAAATTTTCATGATAGACATGGCTATAAAGCTACTTGACTAGACTATGAATTAGCCCCTTCAGCAGAAGCTCTCAGCACATTTTCTCAGCATGGTCTTCCACAGACAGCTTTTAATCCCCAAATCAACAGGCAATCCCATTGTTTAAGGTTTGCCAGGCTCTCTGCTGAGCACCCAGCAGAGAAGCAAGGCAGGCAGCATATTCATGTTGACTATCAATCTTCATTAAAATCAACACACCGTCTTTAACCACCCATCTAAGCAAACTGTAATATGTGCTGGGAAAAGACCTTTCCACTACTAGGCAGAGCAGCTTATTTTGCTGTTGTGCTGGGCAGCTTCACCTTGGCAATGATGGGTAGGGCAAGCATGGGTTGTAGGGAAAGCGTCGCGTAAACAGACCATCACCCCAGAAAACCAGCACCACACAGGGGCTGTGTGCTGATACTTGCTTTCCTGCCAGTGTCCAATCTCTGCCCTCGGGATCATTTTTTTTGTTAGCTCATGGCTGGGAAGCAACACTGATTTGTTTGGATAGTTTGTCTTTCAGCCAAATGATGCCGATTGGTAGAAGTGAGTGGAAATGAGAAAATGAGGGCAGAGCAGGTAGGTTTTAAATAAGTCAAAGTAAATACTTGACATGCCAGGAGAGACCAAAGGACAGGATTTTCCATTTGTGCTCAGTTTTCAGCTGAGCTTTGCAACCACTGACATCTGAGAGCTTCTGAAATTGTGCCTTGCCTGAGAGCCAGAGTGCATCAGAGTTTAAAGTTACTCAGAAAAAAAATGGCAGAGGGCAGGCAGTGCACTTGTATCTGCTTGTACCCCAGATTTATCCTTTCTCTGCTGTCTTTTCATCCAGAAATTGTTACTACTCCAGAAGAGGAAAACCACAGCACTTTTTTTGCCTGATCTTTAAAAGTAATGAGCCTGATCTTTAAAAGCAATCTCAGTCATGGGATCTGCTCAGCATCTCTGAAAATTTATATACTCTGTGGTAAATCTTGTGTAACCTCAAGACTCACCATGGAAAAAAGCTGTCATGACCAGGATGTTGATCATTGACCACTGGCAAAGATTGCTCAGGGAGGTTATGTGAAGTCCCCATCCTTGAAGGTATTCAGAAGCCATGATCACAGATAAAAGGTCGTAGTCCTGTGCTGTCTGCACCAGATGACCCTGCTTGGGCAGAGAGGTGGACCAGGATTTAAGCATTTTAAAAAATAATGAGTTACAGCCATGTAGTATGGGCATAGGTGTGCTAATAGAAATTATTTCAACTTAGAAAGAGATTATACCAGAATAAGGATTTTTATCCCAGTGATATGGGATGGATTTGGGGGCAGTAGGGATCTTGGTGCAAGTCATGCCAGTCTGCATCCTGACCCCTGGGTTTCTCTCACTCTGACCTGGCTTCAATGCCTGTCCTCTTTGCTGGGTCCCTGCTTCACACCAGCTGAGCCACAGTCACACCAGGCCAAGCAGAAGAGGGGACAGCTTGTCTATTGAGTCATAGAAACATGGAATAGTTTGGACCTTTCCATTTAACTGTACAAATGGGATGGCATTTTTGTGCCACTAAGCAAAAAAAAAAAAAAAGGCAACAGCTGAGCTCTTTTCATAAACCTAAGTAACTGGAACAACAGAACAGTACAGATTCTATGTGTTCTAACCTATAGTGCCTGCTGCAAGCTCCAGGTTACAGTGTTTGCCCACCCACACCAGTACTGTCCACCCAAGGAAGTTACCAGAAGAAACCCCCCAGCAGAGATGACACAGGTCCTGAAACTTGTTAAACTTGAATGGGTTGTAAAACTTCATGAAATCCTGTCTGCTCTTCGGTTTTAAATTGGATTTGGTTGAACTGGTTTTAAAACTGGCTGGAGAGCCAAGATGGGCCAGCAGGATCAGCTGGAGAGGCAGACGGTAGAAGTTCAGCTCTGTAAGCCTATGCTGATCAGAGCAGTGCCCCCTCTACCAGGGAGGGTGGAGTGCCCTGCCTCATAAAAGGCTGAGCTCAGCAGACATTAAAGGAAGGTTGTTAGTAAAGATCAAAAGGTAGGAATGGGAGACAGAGCTGCCCCATTTGCAAAGTTACCAAAGCCTGCCAGTGAGAATGAACATATAGATGCTGTGATGCTGAATGAATGGGGCAATCTAGATAATGATATCAGAATTAAATTAATTAAAAGAAGATTAAAGAAAGATTGCAAAACTAAGGTTGTAATCGTGTCCCTGCTGGAGTCAATAAGCGTTTCATGGTTTGTGTGGTGCTTCATGAAGAGCCCAAGATGTTCCTCCCAATGCTTACCAAGACAAAGGCAGGTATCAGCTGAAAGCTGATTTACACAGTCAACTGTATTAGGGAATAAATAATTTGCAGTGGCCTCATAGTCACAAAATTGAAACCATACATGGCTGGAGCATCCAGGAGGATGAATACAATTCACATCAACATCATCACTGATCTGCAAACTACTATGGGGTATTCATGAGTACTTTAGGGCAGCTGTGGTAGGACCCTGAATTTCTCATAACTTGTGGCAGGATGGAGTTTCTCATTCAAAGTATTTTAAACAGATTTGAACAGGCAAAGTATGCTCACATCGGGTCAGTACTTGGTGTCGTGTGGACACACTGTGTCTTGCCAGGGGCTGGCACTCTCCAGTGGGATTTACTGTTCCTGCAAGCAAGGTCCCCAAGGGCCACCAGCAGGGACACTTACAGAGGAACCTCCTGGAAGGACACTTACAGAGGAACCTCATGGAAACATCAGCTGAGCTTAAAATCTTCTGGAAAGCAGCGTTTCCAAATACGAATGTGTGATGTGCATGGGAAGTTGGTTACCAACTTCAAGAAAAAGGAGCTTGAAATGGAGTTGGAGGATGGGGGAACCTCAACAGCCAGGTCACACAGTGCATCTGCACAGACCTCTGTTGCAGCCACCTCCCTGTCCAGATATTTTGCTCCAGCTGCTAAGCAGGTCATTAATATCTGGTGATTATTTTGGCCCCTGGAGCCCCCTTAATGCTTTTGCAGTGTGTTCGCTGTTTTGTCTGTCACACTCAGGTCTCAGCTTTAGGGCAGCTCACTGAAATGAATGGGAATGGGGTGGATTCATTTTAATCAACTACAAAAAAATAAATTTCAAATAAAAGTACACACGAGGATGCATACTTTTGCCCTTGTAGACATGGGAAAATGCTGTATTGTTTCATAAGGGCAAGAGGCTTATGTTTTTTCTTTCATAAATGCAAAAGAAGGAAAGTGTTTTTCAGTAGGAATCCAATTTTACAGGGAGGGAATTATATGTTACATAGTTGAATCACTTTGATGTCAATTTTATTTTGCAATCACTTCATAAGATATTCATATAGCCTTTTACATTCCCTTAAAGTGTTCAAGTCTAGGCACAATACAGTATTATCTTACTCTTTACCATAATGATGAACGATAATGAGAACACATAATAAGATTTTATGTGTGCCCAAAGAAAAATCTGCTTTAGCCCAGATGAGAGGAATTTTGCAGATCAAATTAATATTATAAAACAGCACAATTTATCAGAATAATACAGCTTTTCTTCTCTCAATCCATTGTGAATCTTGGTGTCTGCAGCCAATACACAATGAACTATTAGAGGCTGATGGAATTTTTTTTGTAAAATCTCTATGAAAAATACTTAGTTGATAAAAGGGAAAAAAAAAAACAAACAACAAAAAAACCCCACCAAACCAAAACTCCCTTTTCCCCACCTGTCCATCACACTTACACACTATAAACACTCTAATATTTAAAAGGTCTGTTGCAGCTCTTCTATAGTGATGCTGTTTACTATTGAAAAGCCATCCCGGTCCAGTTGCATCTTTGTTCGAGCTCCTCAGAAACTAATGGATCACATTTGGTTGCCCTGAATTTTTTATGTTCATGGAACATGGTTTATAGCATGATACTCACTATATATTTTGTTGCATCCTTTTAATATAGATTCAGTTTCTTCCTCTATTCATGATTTCAAAGCATAGCCTAAAAGTAAATTAGTAAAGTGTAGAATAGCGGGACAACTCTGATAGAAACTGGGGGTGGAAAACTCATCTTTGCTGTCTCATCCAGCATCCTCACCATATTTTCTACATTTTTACTTGGTTTTAGATACTTAAACATCAGCTTCTCTGAAGAACTCTTGTTGGAAAGCCTTGTCCTGGTAGCAGTTGTTACAGAGAAGGTTTTCATTCCTGGGACACATGTGAATAAATCAAATTTACTTAAGCAGCGATTGTAGTGCAGTTAAACGAGAACATAAATAGTTCTAGGAAACAGCATGGACAGTATCACACTGGATGAACCTAAATGAACTACATAAAATAAGACTGAATAAATTTGGAACCTGAGGAATGTGGGGTAGGACCCCACCTGATATTCCAGACCCTGCTTTTACTCAGGGGAGGGAGAGCGAGGATGTTTCCGTGCTGTAGGGAAGCACACGAACCTTTAGCTCAGATTTGCTGTATCTACACAGTTGCAGCGCTGATCCCTCTTCCCCTAATTCATCCACAGCACAGCACGGCCTTGGTCCCAAGCCAAAAAAGGCTTTGTCAGACACTCAGCTGGGCACTAGATCATAGGAACTACCTGCACCGAGAGGCTTTGTTTGGTTCTGCTGTCGTCACGGAGCAGATTAATGGGAGAAAAAGGAGTGGAAAGAAGCTCTCGCTCTGGCAGCTGCACCCCTGTGAGCAGCCCCTTGTACACGTGTGGCGCCTGGAAGAAAAATGTGCTGGGAAACGGGAGCGCTGCTGTGCAACTGCAGCCCCAGCGATCCAGGGGGATGTCCCGAGGGATCCAAGGGGACGTGGCTGTGGGAGCAGGGCTATGTGTTTGATCACACACACTCTAACTTTAGCCTGCAGAACTTTTGGGTGTTTGCCCTCCTAGTAGCTCTATAAAAAGTGCAATTCCTGTATTTTTTTTCCTCTTTCTTCACGGATAAATTAGCATGAAGGAAGCTGATGGAGCTAATTAGTTCCAAGTGGTGTTAATTTCTCTGCTTAGAACTCTTTGTGACCCAGTCAGGTTGCTTAATTTTTGCAGCTTATATTTTCAAATCTCTTCATTTATTGCACCTAATCCTTTATTTCTACTTTTTTTTTCTTTTTGATTCTATACGGAAAACATAATTCCATGTAATTGGGACATAGAAGCTTGCAATGGAAATTACACATGGTGGCAAGAAAGAGATTGCCTTGAATGGAAATGTATTCAACAGAACAGTAGCCATGGCAAAATCTGTAGACAGACATACATGAAGGGTGAATTTAGCAAAGAAATGTAATCACCATAATGCATAATGTCAGGAACTAGATGCTTTCTCCCAGACTTGCCTAGAAAAAAGAATAGTTCCACAATTCCTGTATCAGGCTGGAAACTGGAAGCAGTGCTCGTGGGAACAAGATACTTCAGTCAGCCTGAGTTGTGGAGGTCCACTCTCAGCCAGTGATTTCTCCCTTGTGTCTCATGGTTTCAAGCACAACCATGCAGAAGTGTCTTGTAGCTTGAGCTCCCATGCATTGGTGGCAATTGAAGCAAGGTTTGCTCAGTAACTACAGATATTAAATAGCTTTGGCAAGTGCCCAATAAAGCTTTTTCATATGCATTAATATTCAGCATCAAAGGTCATACTCATCATTATCAGAAAAAATTTAATTTATCTCATTTGCTAGGAAGGTGGAGTCTGGACTTAGAGACAAGCTGCTCGGGCTCTGTAGAGATGTGAAAAAATATCTGTATTATAGTCACAAACCAATTGAGGGTGATATTGCCACTGCCTGGCCAGGGTCTCACCCAAACCTGTTCCCTCCTGGAAGCATAGTAACTGCAACTCTTTCATGAACCTGCTGAACATCTGCAAGAAGGGCTGGAAGGAGGATCTGGGGAACTACACACCCTCAGTCTGACCTCAGTGCCAGAGAAGACTATGGAGCAGATCATCCTGAGTGACATCATGTGACATGTACAGGACAACCAGGGCATCAGGCCCAGCCAGCAAGGATTCATGAAAGGCAGGTCCTGCTTGACCAACCTGATCTCCTTCTGTGACAAGGTGACCCACTTAGTGGATGCAGGAAAGGCTGTGATGTCTGCCTAGACATTAGTAAAGCCTTTGACAATGCATCTTTCACAGCATTCTCCTGGAAAAACTGGGTGTTTATGGCTTGGATATGTGCACTCTTCACTGGGGAAAAATCTGGCTGGATAAGAATGGTGGTGGGTGGAGTTAAACCCAGTTACAAGTGATGTTCCTCAGGGCCCAGTATTGGGGCCAGTATTTTCTGCCCAGTGGAATAGGACCTGGAGGTGTTTGTTGACAGACAGCTGAGTTACCATCCCTGGAGGGATTTCAAAGACATGTAGGTGTGGCACTGGGGGATATGGATTAGTGGCAGACTTGGCAGTGCTAGGTTAGTGGTTGGACTCAATGATCTTAAAGTCTTTTCCAACCTAAACAATTCTGTGGTTCTATGAAGGGCATTACTCACATGGCTGAGTCCACTGCTAGAAGCAAGATGCTCCAAATTCTCGCACCATCCCTTCACTCAAGATCTATGTAGAAGATGACTGGTTAAATTAGGAAAAAAATCCCCTTTGACTTTCTAGCTGTTACTCTGAATCTTGGACAAGATTTTTTTTACTGCTTGTCACCACTGACATTACAGCTATGCCTGAGATGAGTAAATGACACGAAGGCAGGTAAAACCTGCTGAACATCAAATGTTTTGTACTGGAAATGAGATCTGGCTTCTGCAGCTTATCTATCTCATTTCTTGATTTCACTTTTTTTTCTAGGCAAGTTTATGCCTCATCTCCGTGAAAACGACAGGGGGAAACCAGAGCTTAGCTCTCAGTCAGCAAAGCCTTTTTTCAGAAGTTCCAACAAATGTCCTTTTAAAGCGAAGGAATAGCAAACCTGTAAGCTGGGAAGTAAATCCTGAGTCTCTCCCCGAGCTGTCTGCTTGCATTAGGATCACCTATAGTTCAGGGGTTTTTTTCTGTTAATTTCTTGGCAGATGATTCTAATACAAATCAATAAAATTAAAAAAAAAATCCAACATATTAGAAGATGGTTCATCTCTGAAGATGAAACAACCACCTCCACCTTCTGTTTTGAATAAATTCAGATTTCAGCTGCAGTGGCCTGGCTCATTTCCAGTTTACAGTTATTCTATTCCACTTACCTGAAATTCTCCTTTTCATGCAACTCCGGTGAAATGTTTGTCATCTCTCAACTGTCTGCAAGGGTTGCAAAGTGCTACATGAGCAAGAGTGCTTATGTAAGGACAAGTAAAGTGATTTCTTTATAGGTAGTGATAAAATTTTCAAGAGCATCCTCCGCTGGCACAAATCTGTTTCCCTGGAAGAAATATGGAATTTCTACAGATTCCAATGGGAGCTGAGTCAAGCAGACATGGGTTCTTTCATATATCCCAGGTCTCCCCTAGCATACTCTGTATGGAAACATTGAAGCTGTTTACATAACTTGGCTGGAAAGACAGAACTTAAACACAAGAATAAAAATTAACTGGAATCCTTAAAGTCGGTATTTAATTAAATCAAATCAAATCAGTGAGGATATACAATAAAGGAAATTTTATTTTCACAATGATGGTTTGTTTCTAGTTTCCTTTGATGCTACATTTTGCCTAAAGTTCTTCTGGAAAAGAAATAGCTTGAAGTGTCCTGTGAAAGTAAAGGAGTAGAGAGGTGAAGTTAAAAATGCTCCTTGTATTTCAAGTTGAGCCTCAGTACAGCTGTTTGGCAAGCACTGTAAATACCACATTTCATTTCAAAGCTCAGATGCTGCTTTTGTAAGCTTATCTCCTCTATTGCTCCAAAACAGCAGCAAAACCCAACACCTTCCTATCCAGATACAATGCACTACCAACTGAATCCAGCCCAGAAACTCCTGTGAGATGTGTCTTCTGAAGGAGCTCCTCTTGTGAGGAGTTAGAAAGTGGAAGCCACATTCCTCTTTATTCCAGCAACAATTTCATAACCAGAAGAGGTTTCTTAACCCTGTACCCACAGGCTGCTTTAATTTTTTTTAATTGCATCTAGGTACCTTGCAATCCTACAACAAAGTAAGAAATGTCATAAATATCAAGTGTCATCCCATAAAATCATACTTTTTTAGAGTGGCAATTTGTGATCATGTTCATGATTTGATTTTTTCCAGTAGGAAAGTGGCAAGGAGAACTGATGCTTAATTAAAAGATGAGAGTGAGAAATTAAATAACTGCAAGTATCCTATTCATCAAAAGACTAAGGACCTTCTGCAGATAGAAGAATAAACCCAAAACCATTCTCCAAATGATTTAAGAAGCCGACAAATAAGAAGAGGTTCATTAATCATTGTGATCTAGCCTCATTTAACAGGAAGAAGTGAGGGGGTTTTGCTAACACATGAAACTGGGACTCAGAGGTGACAGATATTTTTCAGTTTTTGTGGATGAATCTACACCTCCTGGTTTATTTTGGAGGATGGGGTTGCAGTTATAAATTCTTGAACAACATCTTGCTTCTGTTCTAAAACAGGGAGCACACCAAAAGGCAAATCAAATTAATGTATTTTTAAAATTAGATATCCTAATAAAAGGCAGAACTTTTGTGTTATTCATAGCTGCAAGTTGTCCTGATTTACAGTTGAGATACAATTAACAGTTTCATTTCACATAATTCCTTTTCCTCGTAAGTGAATATCTGAATCACACACCGGAAAAAAGCAACTGCAGACCACTTCTATAAACCCAGTTACAGAGAGTGATGCAACAAAAAATTAAGAGAAAAGCCTTCCTTTGTCCTGTTTTTCTTATAGAATGGGGTTTTTTTTCCCCCAAGAAACCTTCAAACACCTAAATCCCTCCATCAAATAGGATTTACACCTTTACCTTCTTTCCAAAGTCCCATATAAGATTGTTGGGACAGTTACCCAGGGCTTTGCAGAGCAGAGACCTTTGGTATTGACCCTGTCTATAAAATGCTACCTGCCCCTATCCCATATATACCCACATCCAATCATTCTTCTTCCCTCTCTGAACTCAAAAGCAATAGAAAACCTGAACCCTCAGTCCCAGTTCAGTTCCTGGCACTGGTGCTATCTAGCAGCACTGCTCTTCTAATGGTTAGAAGCCAAGCAAATATGTATTTAACGGGAATCACAAAAATCGAAAAAGTGCAAGGCTCAAGTTTTTGAAAAACACATTCTTCCTCCACATCAAAGGGTTCATTGATTTGTTGCTGAAGTCATGACCAAAGTGGTGCTAAGTGGGTGAAAAGGGGAGAAAAGATCAAATCTAATCTTAGGAGCTGCGTCAAGCAAGTACCTTATGGCCCATCCAAAGCTGATCATGAGACAAGTCCTGAATGTAAATATTATTTAATATGTCTGGCAAATGTTAGGAATCTGTCTGAGCATATTCTTCAAGTAAGAAATAGCTCACCTTTCCCTTTGCTCCCTTTTCTGTGTCCTTGAACTTTGTCTCCCTTGGAATCCCAAGTAACTATTCACATTAATAAAGTGTGTTAAGGTGTTTGACCAAGAAGATTGGCTCTGCTGATTTCAGCACTTAAAAAGGGAAACCGCTCTGTTGTTTTAACCACTTCAACACTCACCATCTCAGTTTATTTTCTTATCCTCTTTAACTTCTGTTAAAATCAAACAGGAAGCAATTAAGGTGAGCCTACTACAAAGCAGCCCTCAAAGTACGTGGCTATGCCCCTAGTGCAGAATGAAGGTCACGCTCTGAAAATGTAATTATGTGCATGTGGAAGGAATGCAGAGCCTAGATACTGGGGTAACCAGTGAGAAAATACACCACTCCAGCTGTACTTTCAGCAGGCAGATGACCATGACCAACACAGACATTGCTACCACCACCGGTGTGGAGGACCTGGTGGCAAGGCAAGTTGAACTGACAAGGCACATTAGACCAACAATTTTATCCACTTGAATTAAGAGACAGAGTGAGAGCAAGAAACAAGTCCCTACTAAGTTGCAAAACTATCACCATTTCCCCTCATCCAACTCCCCTTTGCCTTCAGTCAGGTCACTGCCATGACGACAGAAAAAAGAATGTCATGGAAATAGACATCTAATGACAATGGTGGGAGACAAAGTGAAGTCTTTACACAGGATTTAGCTAATTATATTTTGGGCAAATATTTATTTATCTAAAAACAAAATAAAAATCATTTTTAAAAGGAAAAAAGTACTTAAATAAAAAACAAAATTGTGAAATGTTATGGCACAGAAGTTCAAGACAAGTATAAATCCAGTTGCCACAACTGTTGCGTATTAATGTTGCACATTTTTCTATAAAGGCTTTATTAAAGGTATTTACATGGCAATATGATGTGTAAATATATACAGCAAACTGGGGACAACTTTTTCTTTTGGATTCTCGTATGAAAAAATGCCTTAAATACAAAATTTTAAAAGAAAAAAAATTGAAGAGTTCATCCCCAAGCATGAAGAATGTCCCATCATCCCTTATGTCCAAAGTATCAATTATGAGGCAGTTTTGAGGTTCTGGCCAAACCCTTGGGAGATTCAGCCAAGGTTGTGTAGTCTCAAGTTAAATCGCACAGCATGCAGTTGCAATAGTTCCATACTCGATGGACTGCGTAGTTCATGAGAGATATTAGAATCATTAATATTTTATCATAGTTTCAGTCTAGTATGCATTATTCTAAGTGATGCTCAAGAGTTCCTATGCACAACAGTTCCTTAGCTGCTCGAGTTTGTGTTTCAACTGTTCTCTCCTCCGCCTCAACTGCTCTTTCTCTGCAATCAGTCTGTGTTCATCCGACTGGATGGAAAGAACGTACTCTGTTGCTTTTTTCAGGATGACAACCTTGGGAGCCTTTTCATTGTTGGCCACCTCAGGTATCTGGTCACGCAAAGCAAAGAAACTCAACTTCAGCTCATTTCTCCTCTGGCGCTCCAAGACATTGTGCGTTCGCCTCTTGTCGTTCTCTTCCGAATCTGATGTGCGCGGACTGGAGCATTTTCGGTTGTTGCTGATCTGTTTGAGAACTCTGCCACTGTCCAACCTTAGCCTTTTTGCAGCTGGATATTCAACCTTGGTGGAGGGAGGAGCAGCATAATTGTGCTGATGGATGTTGACATGACACCGTTTGAGAACCAGCGGGCTGTGGTGGCGCTTACTGTGCTCTTCTGACGTGCCTGTGCTGGACTCTGTGCTGGATTCGTATTCATTTGCTTCAGCTAATGTAACAACATCGATTTCCTCATCTTCCTCTTGTTCTTCTTCTGCCATAACAAAAAAAAAAAAAAAAATCATAACTTGTATGTAGAGACTCTCAAGACTACTGCAAGTATAAGGGAAGGCTACTCTGAGTTGCACAATGAGGAACTCAATGACAAACCCTTCTTAAATCTATTTCATGATGCTGGACACCGCTTTCCCCAAGAGCCTTTCCTTCAAGGAAGCAATGTTTCAAGTGCAATAGGACACATGGACTGCAGTCCAAACCCTGGCTCCCTGATTTCAAAAAGTTGTAATGATCTTGCGTAATGTCGAGTGCATGAAAGATAGTAGGAAAGTTTAACCTCGGTTGTCAGCAGTACGGCGCAATAAAGCTCCCAGACTCAAGCTGCCCTTAATTATGGATTTAGAAGGCTTTGGCCACGCCTTAAAAGAAAGCTTACTTAACACACACGGGTATTCAGAGAGATATTCTGAATCTCTCTTGATCTGTTAATTTGTGGAAAATAGAAGGGAGTTAAAAAAAAAAAAAAAAGAGAAAAAGGAAAAAGGGAAGGCTGTAGCGCTTTGGGTAGAAACTCACTTTCAAAGCAGATTTACGAGGGAGCGGAACCCGCTGTCACATACCTAAGGAAGCATTTCTAAAACTTTCCCAGCCCCATTCACTCCCCTGCAGTCACTTTCACTAGCACCTCCCTGACTGCACATTCTCCCCGCGGCTCTCGGGTTGGAGTTAACTCCTTCCCGGCCCACGGGTGACACCGGGAGCCAGCCTTATCGGGACCCCATTATGAAAGTTTAGCCCTCCTACACTTTCTTTTAATTTTTTTTCTCCCCTTTTCTCTCCCTTCTCGCCCGGAGGAAAATCTGGGCTGGTTTTCCAGGAAATAAACTGGCTAGGACTCTCCGTGCCTCGCAAACGTGGCATTCAGGGGAAAAAAAAAAAAAAAAAAAAGATCTCCCGCAGGGAGGGAGGCAAAAGGGGGGTGAGGAGGGAGGCGGGGGCGTGCTGCCTTCCAGCCGCGCCCCGGGAACCCCTGGCGCCGCGCGGGTTCCCACGCCCTCCCGGAGCACGCGTGGGTCCCACTCACCCGAGTCGCTGCTGGTCGTGGGCGGCGTGTCGTCGCCCAGCAGGGACGCGGGGCTGGCGCCGGGCGGCGCGGCCCGCGGTGCCCGCTCGCTCAGCGGGTAGGGAAAGACCACCGAGGGGTCGATGCAGTCGGCGGCGGCGGCGCCCAGGTCGTGCAGGTAGAGGCTGGCGGAGGCGGGGGACGCGGCCAGTCCGGGTGGCGGTGCTGGCGGCGCGGCGGGCGGCGGTCCGGGG